>JAFFST010000004.1:23249-48631 GCA_022414735.1 Noturus placidus | reverse complement strand
AACTTGGGTTCTGCAGCAGGACAATGATCCTAAACACACCAGCAAGTCCACCACCGAATGGCTGAAGAAAAACAAAATGAAGACCTTGGAGTGGCCTAGCCAAAGTCTTGACCTGAATCCTATTGAGATGTTGTGGTATGACCTTAAAAAGGCCGTTCATGCTCGAAAACCCTCTAATGTAACTGAATTAGGACAATTCTGCAAAGATGAGTGGGCCAAAATTCCTCCAGGACGCTGTAAAAGCCTCATTGGACGTTATCGCAAACGCTTGGTTGCAGTTGTTGCTGCTAAGGGTGGACCAACCAGTTATTAGGTTTAGGGGGGCAATCACTTTTTCACACAGGGCCATGATGGTTTGGATTTTTTTTCACCTTTAATAATAAACACCTTCATTTACAAATTGTATTTTGTGTTTACTTGTGTTGTCCTTGACTATTGTTTAAATTGGTTTGATGTTCCGAAACACTTAAGTGTGACAAACATGCAAAGGAACAGGAAATGAGGAAGGGGGCAAACACTTTTTCACACCACTGTAAATGGATGAGACAAAAATAAAATTTTATCCAGTTGACAGCAGTTAAAGACGAGGACCTGCAAGCGACAAAGGTCAAAGGTCCTAGTCCGGGTCTGCTCGGCATGTCCGACTCCGATGCAGACACCACGGACACAGAGGGAGAAGATGAGAGCGAGGCTGAAACAGAGCAGGACATTTCTATCTCCATTCAGGATCCTGGTCCTGTCTCTACCGACAGAGAGACATCTTTCCCCCAGACTCCACCTAAAACTGACGGAGACCTCCACATACACACTGTCCTGTGGGTACACACACACTTTAGGAAACACTAATGTCCTGTTCAGCAGCCTCCATCTAGTATTTAGATACACACCTGCGGACAGGAAGTGACTGCACAAAATCAAAAAATACAGCTAGGATCAATGTGACACAACTATTTCAAATAGTGAACAGGACCTTGCTGTGAGTACTAAAAATAAAAAAATTGAACATAGTGAACATGTGAACATTATTGCTTTTATGGTGAAGTTTGTAATTTTGCTTTAAAGCTGAAGTTTGTAATGTTTTAAAGGTGCAGTTTGTATTATTGGTTTAGAGGGGCAGTTTGTAACGTTCCTTTAAAGGTGTAGTTTTTATTGTTGCATTAAAGATGTGGTTTGTAGTGTTACTTTAAAGGTGCAGTTTGTAATGTTGCATTTAAGATGCAATTTGTTATGTCGCATTCAAGGTGCAGTTTGGAATGTTGTTTTAAAGGTGTGCTTTGTAATTTTGCTTTAAAGTTGCAGTTGGTATTATTTGTTCAGATTTGCAGTTCATGAAGTTCTTTTAAAGTTGCAGTTTGTAATGTTTCTTTTAAGGTGCAGTTTGTGACCCTGCTTTAAAGGTATAATTTGTAATGTTGCATTAAAGATGCAGCTTGTAATGTTGCTTTAAAGGTGTGGTTTGTAACATTACTTCAAAATTGCAGTTTATAATATTGCTTTAAAGGTGGAACAGATTTGCACTAGCTCCACCCCCTTTTTTAAACTTAAAATTCAGCTCACGCGGTATACATGGTTTCAGCAGAGTGGATGGGGCCACTTGGGAGAAGGGAAACTTAGTGCATTCAGTACAACCAGCAGAGGTCTGTACTGTAATTACAAACTGCTGCTTTAATTTACTCTCATTACAAACTGCTGCTTTAAATGGCCACTAGGAGCAATCTTGGTGATCATTTATTGCACTGGTCAGGGATCTTGCCCTAGTTAGTTTGCTTACTCGTATTTTTAAGAAAAATCCCAAATGCTAAAATGTTCCTCTGTTCTGTTCCAGGCAGTGCGGCTGTAAGGTCATGACCTGTCAGTTCAGTAAAGACGGGACTCTACTCACTGTTGGACTCACTGACGGCTCGATAAAGGTTCATCCACATCCTTAAACATTAACGTGTGTGTGTGTGTGTGTGTGTGTCCTTGGTCTAATAAAGATGAAGATAAGATACACTGAATGTTAATGTTTCTGTGTTTAAAGGTCTACAGCACTGACGGATGGGAACTGCTTCACACTCTGAGAGACCGAGATAGCGTTGTCTGCTCTCTGCCTGTCACCAGTTTGTGCTTCACACACACCAAACAAACACACGGCGTCATGCTGGCTACCTGTGAGATCAACACACACACACACACACACACACACACACACACACCACACACACACCATTTGAACTCTCATTACTTGATAAGTCATGATTGCATAAGTATTCACCACTGTTGTTATAAAACTATATCTAAAGTCGCATCATTTCTTGAATGGAGTCGACTTTTGTGCAAATAAAATCACACCATCTTAATATAAATACACCTGTTACTGGAAAAAGACAGAGTTTGTTAGCCAGTGTACCTAAGCAAACAGAATCACAAAGACCATCAAAACAAAGTTCCGGAAATTCTTCAAATCCCAATCTTTGAACATCCCGTGAAACATTGAAAGGATTTAATCCATATAAAAAAATAGAAAGAATATGGAGTAAACCATGACCAGAAATCAGACCGGGCAATGCAGGTCACACTGAGAATACCATCCCGACTGTAACGTGTGGTGGTGGAGGTGGTGGTGGTAGCATCATGGTATGGGGGTTGAGGGCAAGCTAGATGGAGCAAGAGACCTGAATGAATCATATCCAGTTAATATTAAAGTAGAGTAAGCTTTCTCTCTGTATTTTAGATGCCAGTGGGTGTGTGAGGTGCTGGTACGTGTGGGGCCGGCAGTGTGTGTGGCGGCTGAAAGAAGCAAGGAATAGTGAAAAAAGTGAAGTAGGAGAACAGAGGCAGACCCTCTGTCTGTCCGTTTCTCCATCCGGTGAACAAGCAGCAACCGGTGGCTCTGATTCAGCCATCCATCTGTACGATCTCAACACCCAGCAGAGAAAACAAACCTGCAGGGCCAGGTACCAACGCGTAGGTAAAACCAAGTTTCCCCATCACGCTTTTTAGCGCTCATGCTTTGACTTGATGTTTCTTTGTGAAAACGTTCCTTCAGCTCGACGAGGACGGCGATGGACGGGCACAGCTCACGCGTCTTTGCCGTGATGTTTCATCCCGACAGAGACACGGAGTTCGTTTCAGGAGGATGGGACAACACTATTCAGGTTTTTCATTATTACTGTATTTCATTTACAATATGTTAGTGTCTTATAATCCATAATATAATCATGTGTGTTTGGTTTTGTTTTTAGTTCTGGGACACCAGACAGCAACATGCAGTCAGGTATGGTATTTATATTCCCATTAAATATATATTATTGAAGTTATACAGTAGTGACAGTAATGTTAATATTTGCTAATCATTTTTTTTTAAATTAACTTTAATCAGAAGGCTCTACGGTCCTCATGTGTGCGGCGAGGCCCTTCACGTTGACCCGTCAGCCAATCAGATTCTGTCCGGTTCCTGGAGGAAATACACCACCCTGGAGGTAAAAAAAAAACTAAAGTTATTTTGTTTTAAAAGTAAATGAATCATAAGGACAAGGGAATCGAAACGTGTCACAATGACACAGGCTTTTCAGGGATATTCAGAATGACATGCTGTGATTTTGAAGTGGGTGGAGCTTCTTTCCAAAAGTTTGGGACAGTACGGTGATCACAACAGTGAAAAAAATCTACAAAAAAAACCCCCAGACTACATTACTCTCGAGCCTTGGGGTTTTTATTAGTACAGTTTAAGAGAACACAAGCACAAGATTTATTCAAAAATCTAAAAATAATAATAATAATAATAAAAATAATATTGTTTTAAATGCAGTCTTCATTAAATGTAGGTGTGGGATTACAGTTCAGGCAAGAAAGTGAGTAGTGTTCCCCCAGACCCACACGGAGACAGCATGGTGAGCACACACACACACACACACACACACACACACACACACACACACACACATTACGACTGACTGGTATTCCTCTCATTACCTAATCACAGATCTACACGTGCCAGTGGTTGGGTCGAGATCATATCGTAGCAGCTGGAGGTCATGCTAACGCACTGAGGGTCATCGATCGCCACAGTCAAACGGTGCGTATCACCGAAACATTACGCTAAACATGACCCGAAGAGATTTCGAATGGGAGCTTAAAAATATTGGCGCCCCACGTGTCATTTGGAAGGAGACTGTGGAGGTTAGGTCTGATTTTTTTGGCAAGCGAGATACCATTTGAAGGAGTCCTTCTTGGAAAGGACTGAAGGTCCTTACGTATATGTAAGAAATAAACCACTGTGTACGTTACTGTTCTAGTAATACTGCTGATTATTTTCTTTTAACAGCACATCCCTAAGTGTTCTATTCATCGTATACCGCAGCAATTTCCCAATGACGACATTTTTCTATTCACTTAATAACAACATGCATTTTTGATTTGATTTAGTTACATCTAATGATTCACGAAGCAAGTTAGTTCCTGTTTCGCTTACTTTACAACAGCTGTAAAGAACAAGTGCATTGATATAAACCTATGATTTGCTGCTGCATGACTGTAAGAGCTGGTGTTATGGAAAATTAATCATCTCCTCTCTCTCTCCCTCTCTCTCTCGCTCTCTCTTTCTCTCTCTCTCTCCCTCTATCTCTCTCTCCCTCTCTCTGTCTCTCCTTCTATCTCTCTCTATCTCTCCCTCTCTCTATCTCTCTCACTCTCTCTCTCTCTTTCTCTCTCTCCCTCTCTCTCTCTTTCTCTAAAGGTTAAGGCACGATTGTTTGACTTACCCTCTGCCGTGTTCAATTCTTCCATCTGTCCATCTGGAAGGTGGGCGGGACTTATAGCGGCCACCTCCGGGGACCAAGTGTTCCTATTGGTTATTGATCAGGAAGGAAAGAACCCTCTCTGAACGCTCATAGAGGGCTCATAGAAGGCTGTGATTGTGATCTCCTAGTTCTGACTTTGATTTTGTCCGGATCCTGTTCTTGACTCTATCTAGTTTAGCCTTTTTCCCAGTTTCTGAAGGCTCCCCTGCACTTTTGTGTTGTTTGCCCTTGACTTGATCAAGTAAACTCAGTTCTGCCATCTCATCCAACCGTGTACAATTCCTGACATTAAAACTGATGATCAATACTTAATAATTTAGCACCGTGTTCAGAGACAATACCTTAAGTCTGAAAGTCAATATTTATACAAGAAAAGTCATATTGCATATAAGCAGATTGTGGTTTGAAACAACAGTAGCACATTCCAGCAGTTAGCGTTGCTGTTCATTCCTGACTGTCTGTATGGAGTTTCTTTGCATGTTCTCCCCCTGTCCTTGAGAGTATCCACCAAGACTTCCTCCTGCCTTCCAAAAATATTATAGTAGGGGGATTGGCTAAAATTAATTACCCATAGGTATAAATGAGTGTGTGATGCAATACCCTCTGATTGTATCATACGTCATCACTCTCCTCAGGCGATGCCTTGGTTTTGGTTCAGGAGACTCAGATACCTGTTTTGTCACTGGTAACTGCTAGATTAGCCTTTATAGTCCTGGACTGGGGAATCAGGCTGACACATGGATGCACCTCTGTCCTAGGCCGTCCTTTCAAGTGTGTTGTAAAGTGTGTGTGTTGTATCCTGAATATCAACCAATGTAGGACACTCCTTTGCTTCTGTAAGGCTTGTTTATTGCCATGCCTTGCTTCCTGTTTGAGCAATTTACCTTCCACTCTTACACAGCAGCATATTTGCTTGGGTAACTACACCATCAGCAGAAATCATATGACCCAGGAAATTACTTATATTTAATTTCATTTTAAGGCACGTTTTAAATAACCCCAAAGCAACAGGGAGACATTATTTTAACTCCACCCTCAAAGCTATTGGGAAACATTATTTTAAGCCCACCCTCAAAGCTATTGGGAGACATAATTGTGACCCCACCCCCAAAGCTATTGGAAGACGTCATTTTAGCCCACCCCAAAACTATTGGGAGACATCATTTTGGCCCCACCCCCAAAGCTATTGGGAGACATAATTGTGACCCCACCCCCAAAGCTATTGGGAGATATAATTTTTGCCCCACCCCCAAAGCTATTGGGAGACATAATTGTGACCCCACCCCCAAAGCTATTGGGAGATATAATTTTGGCCCCACCCCCAAAGCTATTGGGAGACATAATTGTGACCCCACCCGCAAAGCTATTGGGAGATATAATTTTGGCCCCACCCCCAAAGCTAATGGGAGACATCAGTATACAGTACCAGCTAATTCTAGAGGAAAATGTCAGGACATCTGTTCATGAACTGAATCTCGAGAAAGTGTCATGCAGCAAGACAATGATCCTAAACACACAAGTCACTCTACCAAAGAACGGTTAAAGAAGAATAAATTTAATGTATTGGAACGGCCAAGTCAAAGTCCTGACCTTAATCCAATAGAAATGTTGTGGAAGAATCTGCAGCAAGCAGTTCATGTCAGGAAACACACCAACATCCCAGAGTTGAAGCTGTTCTGTACTGAAATTACTCCACGCCGACGTGCAGGAATGATCAACAATTGCCAGAAACGTTTAGTTGCAGTTATTACTGCACAAGGAGCTCACACCAGATACTGATGGTTCACATACTTTTGTTAAGCAATACTTATAGATATGCAATATTGGATAATTTTCCTCAATAAATAAATGACTAAGTAGAATATTTTTGTCTCATTTGTTTAATTGTGTTTTCTTTATCTAGTTTTAGGACATTTCTGATGTTTTGGGTCACATTTATGCAGAAATACAGAAAATTCTAACTTTCTAACTTTCAAGCACCAGTATACGTGAGGACTCATGACAAAAACATACAAAAATATTCAACATTCTGTGTGTGTGTGTGTGTGTGTGTATGTGTGTGTGTGTGTGTGTGTGTGTGATACACCCAGCTGAAAAATAGCTCATAGCTCATTTCCTGTGAGGGGAAAGTTTGAGCCATTGCCAAGCTTCTGGAAATCAGTGATTGGTCCACTCAAGAGATGTTTTTCATAGCAGTTCAAAGTTTAGCTTGCACCAGGGACGGTCTGGAAAGACATGATTTTAACAGAGTTCAAAGCTGGTAGTACATCCAGTAATCCAGTAATATAATGGCTGTAAAGCACCACATATACTGAAATGAACATACTGAATATATTTATATTTAGTATCTTCTGAATGTGTGTTGAGAAATCATTTACAAGATTAATCAGTCAATGCAGAATAACACCTAATGCCTTTCATTTAATTATGTCACATTGAACCTTTTGTTATAGAGCATCTGTTCATATTGCTATGCAGTTAAAATGAAATTTACTTTTATTCGTCATGAATTCCCAAACTTAAAAGACAAAAGAAAATTGCAATTTACTCTAAAATTGGCCACAGCTGTACAGAATTAGCTCCTGTGCTCAAACTAACGGCCATCTCTCCACTTTTCTATGAATCGCACTACATCAGACGGTCCCTAAGCCTGAGATGTGGGCAGTGAAAAATTTAACCGTGCTTTAACAGCTCTGCACTTCAGGAACCTCCAAAATAGAGGGACAGAGAGAGGTGGATGGAGTGAGAGGAGGGTGGAAAAAGGAGAGTTAGCAAACACCGATCCAAAAGCTCTAATGGGTTTAAAAGAAACCCATGAGAAACTTCAGATAAACATCTATCAAACATTATATCTTTGAGAACGAGAGAAGTGAAGCACTGCAACTGGAACTTATATCAAATACAGACGCTTCAAAGGAAAGGAGTACGATTTCAGAGGGAACTTTCAGAGGGAAGCAGGGGCACTTGCAAAGCATGGAGGTTCATCTTAAATATCTTTAATAACGGAATCTATTTGGAGTATCAGATCTTTGCAATAGAACATCCAGAACTATACAAAATGGACAAGGAGGAAGAACCCTTGAGTTATGAAGACACCATAAACAAGGCGGCCAGTGCACTCTATCGTTTTCCTCTGGTTGAGGTGCAAGGCGTACCTCTCATGAGCTGGATCGCTCACAACTGGAGCTCCGTTCGGGCTTTCTGCCCTGATCCGTCCGATTTGCTCATCTCCACCTACCCTAAAGCAGGTAAAAACACTGAGTCATCACAAACTACGACCAGCCTCTGTTGATCAGTATATAGAACACTTTAACAGCCTAATTCAGGAATTAACAATGGGGTATTATTCAGAATATAACGCTCATGAGGTCTAAAGAGCAATGCATTAATGTACATGTAATTAGAAACTAATTAGGACATGAAGTGGAATTACTATTACTGGCCCAATGATTACAGTGATCTACTAATGATTACAATTGTTTATTTATACAACAAATCACACTTTTTACCCATTTATAGTTATATTTAATGTTGTGGAATGTCCAGGAAACACGATTTCCTGTTCTCTAGTACATTACAGCAGCTCTAAACAGTTGTTCCCCTCACCAACCTCTCTTTTATTTCTGTCCTGAAGTTAATAAGACCTAGAACAAACAAACAAAACATGCATTTCAAGTTACAGCTTTAACCTCTGAGACTGTTACAAATTGCTCCTTAGAGAAACGTCTTCTTAGAGAAAACCTCACCACGATTATCTGATAGAATGATTGTTATCTTTGAACGTTACACATGTCAATGGAGAGCTCTGGTTTGGTTTTATTGAAACAAGTAACGTCTGGAATGTTACATTTCTGTCTCCAAACCTCAAAGATACAGTGGTTCCATTTTTAGACGCTGTACACTATGCAAAATCCCCGAGCAAAAAGGAAGACCGAGGTCCACGTGCTTTCAAAATGATGTATTCCTGATTGACTCCAAACCTGGAGCTGGATAGGTTTCAGAATACTACAAATCAGAAATGCGTTTCTTATGCCTGAACACACAAATAATCTGGCGCTTTCTGACAATCTTACAATTTTAAAAAAATAGTTTTTCCTACCTGTATTTGTATAATAGGCCAATCTAAAAGGTTTGGCCCAATTCACCACAATTTGCCCAGGTTGCAAGGGGAATTTTCTGATGTGTTTTTGTATCTACGTATCTGGTCACGTACACCTTGTAGAGCATAGACCACATCAAGACTCCTCCAGATGTGGTTGTACACAACTGATGGGTCAGTCCGTTTTTTGTGTGAGTGTGTGTATGTGTGTGTATAAGTGTGTGTGTGTGTGTGTGTGTGTGTGTGTGTGTGTGTGTGTGTGTGTGTGTGTGTGTGTGTGTGTGGACTTAGGAAAGTCTAAATGCAATGTCTAAATTTCACACATACCCAATGCCATGGATTGATAAACTGTTGGACTTAGTTCTTCAGGCATCACCAGCCTTTTAACTGACTTCACTAAAAAGGGCAAGCCAGATCCTGTCCAGTTGACAGCTGGGTTTGCCAAGGAACTGGCTTTTTGCCAAGTAAAAGAGGTTTCATGTGGGGGCCTGCTCTTGTATTCTCCTACCTTTTCTCTCCATTTTGATCACATGACTGACATGTCAGACCATTTTGGCTTACGGCCATTTTGTCCCAGGGGTCAGGGCAGGAGCACCCCATGCTGTACATCAGTTGAATGCTCTCAGTCTGGAAAAGTAAGTACAGTGTGCTCGTGAAGGTGTCTGACCATAGAGAGAGTGGTCCTCAACCGCAGATACTACCAACTGGGCTTCCCCTTTAACCTCTATTCCGATCATGCCCTATTCAAATGGCTTCACCGCATGAAGTATGCAATTGCATTGATCTCTCATTGGTATCTGGCAGCCATTCATGTCCGAGGTGGTCCAGAGGCCAGGGGCACAGATGGAAGTGGTGGATTTCTTCTCTTGGCATGGCATAGGGGAGTCGGCTGCAGGCCAGTTAGGTGGTAGGGGTTGTGACAGTGGGGGCATCGATGACCCTCAGCAGCAGTCAAGGGGGGTGTACATTGAACTGGAAGGTAACGTGATGATTCTCACCTGCTGAATTTGAGCGAGGCGAACACCCCGAAATACTGTGACTGTGTTTTATTTTCCTTTGAGTTCTTGAAAATGCTTTAAAAATTGCTAGTTGAAAAAAATAAAGCAAGACCCAAAGCTCTGTCAAAGTCTGCCTGTCTCCCGAGTCCTCCTTCCCACTTACGTTTACACACACACTGGGTTCTACATATGCTAATGTCAAAAATGTGTTCATCTATAAAACAGGTACCACATGGACCCAGGAAATAGTGGATCTGCTACTGCATAATGGAGATGCTGAGATTTGCAAGAGAGCTCCAACTATTATACGGTTCCCATTTCTGGAGATCAATTCTCCTCCGCCTATTCCGTCAGGTAAAAATACATGGTCATAAAATTGACATTCCTTACTAAACCCTGCTATCACGAAGATCACGGTATGTGTTTGTTCTGACGTTTGATGACAAAATCGCATAATAACATTGTAGTAACTCATCTCCGTCACTTGAAAATACCACAAATTCAAATGTGGAGGTGTGCGATGGCGTACTTGGTACAGCGATTATGACGGTATGCAAGTTGTAATGGGTCCAGGATGACAGACAGGTAATGTCAGACATGATGAAATCTCACGGCTACTGGGCGATAATCGTTGAGGCACACAGGCAGGCATGCTGGGGTTTCCTTGGGACAGGGACGATAATGGACTAATGGATAATTGAAGCACCACACATAAAGTACACAATATGGCCAAATGTATAGAGACCTGACCATCACAGCCATATGTAGGCCTTCTCCACCTTGTAGCTCAGTGGGTTAGATGTTGGACTACTGATCGTAAGTTCATGAATTCAAAACCATCCACCGCCGAGCTGCCACTGTTGGGCCCTTGAGCAACGTCCTTAACCCTCAACTGCTCAGATGTATAAATTAGATAAATGTGATACTCTTTTGGTTGAATGGGCAAATCCTCACAGCAAAGGTTATTATAACAGTAAAGGTGGGATGGGATGTTTTAAACGCACGTGTGGGTGTGATGGACAGGTGTCCATATACACTTAAGGCCTTTGGCATACGTTTACAGCATTTGGCAGACACCCTTATCCAAAGCAACGTACATTTATCACATTTAGTTTGTATGTTCTCCCCGTGCTTCCAGGGTGTCCTCCGGGTACTCCGGTTTCCTCCAGCTGTCCAATAAAATGTCTAGTAGGCTGACCCTCTGAATGTGGTTGTGCCCAGGGTGCCTTGTGCTCCATGCTCCATATAATGTACCAGTGTACTCACATATCCAGTCTTTCTCTAATATTATGCACAAATTTGGCAATCAGAACCTGCTGAAATCTTGTCCACCTGTTCTAAAGGACTGGACATACTAAAAACAATGAAACCTCCCAGATTCATCAAGACGCATCTACCAATACAGCTGGTGCCTGAAGGATTCTGGGAAAATAAATGCAAGGTGAGCATCAATATTGAATTTCATATTTTACTTGGGGCTGGAAATTTATATAATTGTTGTCATGGTGAATTTTTCTATAAATGGTAAATGGCGCACTTATATAGCGCTTTTATCCCAAGCGCTTTACACTGTGTCTCATTCACCCATTCACACACAGACTCTAACCCCGATGGTAGCAGAGCTGCCATGCAAGGCACTAACTTGCCATCGGGAGCAACTTGGGGTTCAGTGTCTCACCCAAGGACACTTCGGTATGTGGAGTCACATGGGAATCGAACCGCCAACCCTACGATTAGTGGACAACCCGCTCTACCACCTGCGCCACAACGCCCAGGAGATGTATATTGAACGTTTATGGAAGGAGTGTCCAGTTTCAGTGCTTTTTACCAGTCAGAGATAAAGCTGTAACTTGATTCATTCCTGCACACAGTCCCCGGTTCAACATAGCCGTATGTAATATAAATGGGAAAGAGAAGTCAGGAGAATGTAAGAGTGGGCTGCCTCATAGTGCAGCACATGAGTAAAAGCCTGTTGGTATGGCTCCATTCACTAAACCAGATCTGGCATCATGCATCTGTATCATGCTGACTCACAGGGCAGACAAAGGAGAGGACATATAACATACTGTACTTCCCAACCAGAAAATATAGCCATCTTTGCTCCTTTGGCAGCTAGGCACAGATATCTGCAGCATCATTGCGATTCAAACTCGCAGTCTGCTATGATAGGGCGAACATTCTTCTGTTGCACCACTTTAGACATCAAAATTGTAAGCTTGCAAACAAACATATTCTATGGTACCATGTGGTTTGTGCATCTCCTATGAGCTTTTCTGGAACGTTTGTGACCAACAAAGTTCCCCACAAACTAATCCCAAAGAACTGTTTAAAATTGTAATTATTAGTCTTCATCTTTCTACATACACAGCTTGGGTTTTTTTTTCTCCAGGTTATTTATGTGGCTCGGAATGCTAAGGACAACCTGGTTAGCTACTACCACTTTGACCGAATGAATCTGACCCAACCAGAGCCAGGTCCATGGGAAGAATATGTCCAGAAGTTCATGAAGGGAAAATGTGAGTCTCGAAAATGTTCCTCATGCTGTTATTCATTGCTATTACAGTAACTGAAAATTGTAGTTCTTCACTAATATGTATGCCCACAGTGGGCTGGGGGTCTTGGTACGACCATGTTAAAGGTTTCTGGAAAGAAAGAGAGATGAAGAATATCCTTTATCTTTTCTATGAGGACATGAAAGAGGTATGAGGTGTTTTTAAATGTTCCTCTACCATATTAATTACACATGGCTGGTCTGAAAGTGACTCCCAGTGACATTTCAAAATATTAGCACACAAAATCTGTCTTTGATATATGTAATATAATTGTTTTAAGCAATTGAATGAAACAAAAGAGGAGATGATGAGTTTCTCTCACATCTCCCATTTGTAAATGAAGCAACCCCATATCGGGTCACAACCCCCAGTTTGGGAAATCCTGGTATAGGTTGGCCTTAAATAAATACTCATTATTTTTGGGGTTTCCTTCCAAATTCAGCACCCTCGACGAGAAATAGTGAGGATTATGCGATACCTGGACCTGTCGCTATCTGATGACATCATCGACAAGATCGTGGAGCTGACTTCCTTTAAAGTCATGAAGGACAACCCAATGGCCAACTACACGTTCATCCCGAAGATAGTGTTTGACAATTCAGTCTCTGCTTTCATGAGAAAAGGTCGGCATTTATAACATTTCTCCCGGTTCTCCCTAAGTCAGTGTTACTTTACGCTAATGTATGTTAGTATATTTCTTTTCCACAGGGGAGGTTGGAGACTGGACCAACTACTTCACACCAGCTCAGTCTGAAATGTTTGACGAGGACTACGCCAGACAAATGGTCGACGTGGACATTCCCTTTCGCACCAGAATATGAACAACATCATCGAGAACCTGCACTGAGATAAACATTACATTAAACATGGATACACAAAAATAGTTTAGACTTATTGTGACAAATCTCATGGAAAGTATTACTTTATTAAGGATTTGTGAGAACAGAATCTTAGTTCTTAATTAGTGAGAACAATCTCTGGGTTCTCTTAGGGCAGTGGTTTTCAAAGTGGGGGCCTCCAGGGGGCGCCTGGGGGGCCTCAACAATTTGGTGTGAAAATAAGTTCTCACACTCAGACAACCACACACACACACACAATCAATTCCTAATGAAATGTAATGTAAAGATGTAAGATGTAATTAATAATTTTTTTTAAAAAAAGGGGGATATATTCAGAAGTCTGTATTTTTAATGTGTTTTAAAGTCATCTTGCAAATATATATATATATATATATATATATATATATATATATATATATATATATATATATATATATAATCTCTGAACTTGCTGGTCCTGCTTGGGCAAAAATATTTTACTGTGATTACAATAATGTCTGTAAATGACAGAAATATTACATCCTTATGTTCTGAAATGCAATTATTAACAAGTTTCTGAACAAACTAAAGCACTGTTAATGCCTCTTAACCAAAAGACAGTAGCATAGTTGCCATCAATTTTTAAAAACCATTTTTGACCCAAACAATTTTATACATAAGGAATAAACAGTTGTGTTTGGTGCACTTCTTGATGTTTTTTATTCCCCTCTTGTGAAGTTGATAAGACAAAAACAAAAACGTCTGACTATTACAAAGCGCTGATACCGGAGACTCCTACCATAACTGTTCAACAAATATTAAATATCGAAATATTAAATATTAAAAATGATCCTTCGCATTTTAGAACGACTGCTTTAATATAAATAATTATGCAGCTGTACTACCATAGCTGTTATTAAAAAATAAATAAATCAACCATCAACCAATCAGAATCCAGAATTTAACAGCACTGAGGTGGAGAAATGAGGTAAGTCCGTACAGTGGAAAGGATAAGTATGTGAAACTTTTGGAATTTCATGGTTTTCTGCATAAATTTGTCATAACGTGTGATCTGATCTTCATCTATGTTAGGGGTATTGACAAATATAATCTGTCTAAAATAATAAGACAAAATAAATTCTGATCTTTCATGTGTTTATTGGGAACAACCAAAAAAACCTCATAGTGCTTGTGGAAAAAGTATGTGAACACTTGAGTTAATGACCTGAAAAAAGCTAATTGAAAGCAGGTTTTGACCTGTGGACTACAGCTACGTTCACTGATAAAAACCCCTCAAACTTTTGAAGTTTGCTCTGCACAAGAAACGGCGCGTGTTAAAGAAAAAAGACAAGGAAGAGCGTGTACAAGTTTAACAAAAAATGTAACTTTAATACATTTATTATTAGATTGAAGAATAAAATGAATCATCAGTCAAGCTCTAATTTGGAACCGTTTCCCTATATATTAATTTAATCATTTCCATAAACAGTGGGTTTTTTTTTTTTTTTTTTTTTTTTGTTTAAATAGATTTTCTATCAGTCAGTTTTATAAATTTTTTCATAGATTTTCCTGTTTTGTGTTCTCTCTCCCCATGGTGGAGGGCTCATAAAAGGCTCCTCTCCGGCTCGATGTCATCTCTTGACTCATCCTCTAGTTTCTGTCGTCTCTTTCTCTTGCCTTTTTCACTCTTTCACAAGATTGAACTCTTACCTGAATCGGGGGAGGGAAAAAAACACACGTTGATTGAACCTATCCGGCAATTCGTTCTCATGCAGTTTTTGATTATTTTAGCAGATTTAATGCTAGCCAATTAATGATAGAGTCTTTATTTATCACTTATACATTACAGTTAAATTCTGTTCTTCGCATACTCCAGCATGTCAGCAACCATGATGCAGCTCCCCTGTAGCAGAGAGGGTTAAGGGCCTTGCTCAAGGGCCCAACAGAGGCAGCTGATTGCCAGTGTTGGGGCTTGAACCCCCAACCTTCTAATCAGTAACCCAGAGTCTTAACCGCCAAGCCACCATTGCCCCTTTACTGCTAGCTAGCTAATTCTCTGCCATTGCATGAAAGCTGCTAGCGCTTGCTGTCTGCGAACACAATTGAAGCAAGCAGAAGCAATTTTTAAATGTATTTATTTTTTACAAACTGCCACTCATGCAAACGTACTTGGAGCGCTAACCCCCCGCTTGTGTATATAAACAGGGCACAGATGCTTACATCACACTACATCAACGTGAAACCACATAAGGTCCAGCTATATCAAATTATTTACCAATATCCTATAAATTAAATAAAATTGTCTTCTCCAATTCGCATGAATAGCGCTTTCAGGGGCTCCCCCTTCGGGAGAAGGGCTGAACTGCAGCAAATGCCAAACAAAATAAACTGAATTGCATCCAGGCATCTCAATCTTTCCTTCTCTCTCTCTCTCTCTCTCTCTCTCTCTCTTTCTCTCTCTCTCTCTCTGTTCTTTTTTTTTAAGACACACACACACTCATACTCATACACACACACACACACACACACACACACAAATATAATACACAATACAGAAATACACACATACAGACAGACCACCAAGCCATTTTTGGGTACCTTGTATTTGTTACTTGGTAACTGAGGAAGGGAACTGATTTAGGCTGTAAGTGAATAAAAGAATTAGTGAATGAGGGATGATTGTGGGGGGAAATGAGTGAGAGAATTTAACATGTAAAGATGGAATGAGGGTGGAATATATTTAGTGATTAGACAGATAGACAGACTCAGTGAATGTATTATTATATATTATATTATATATTAGTTATTGAAACAACTTTTCATATACAAGACATTTTCCGTAGTTGATTGGTGAATGGGTTATTTCAAATTATTTACCAAAATTAAAATGAGAAGAAAAAAAACTAAAAGTTCCACGTTATTGGTCTTACCCTCCACGTAGTTGCGAGCAACGAACTTCAACACCTCATCAATGAGGATGACAGGGATGGACAGCTTCAGCACCACCATCCACTGTTCCACGTTTAAGTGGGTCAGCTTGAAGACCATCTGGAGTATGGTAAAATGAGAGAAATTTCCATCAGATCCTCATCAATGAGAGTGACTGTCTGCATTACAGGCTAACTTTAGTGTAGATAAGGGCAAAGGTAGCCGTATTGGAGATGCAGCCATGTTGGAGTGACAGACTTACCGGCAGGGGGTCCACGTAGATGATCATGAAGTGCAGGGACATGGAGAGGGTCATGGCGGCCAACAGCCAGAAGTTGCTCCATGGAGGCATGCGGACAAGTGACTGGTTCTCAGACAAGCTGGAGAAATGTGTATAATCAGATATAAGCACTAAATGACTGAGTGACACTTATTTTCTAATCTTTATTTATCCCCCCGACCCAAATTTTAGGATGCTAAACATTTCCTTTAAAATGTTACGCTACTCTGGAAGAAATGGTATTTTTTTTATTATTATTCTCAAATTGAAATCTTCAAGATCCTGAAGTGTATGTCCAGACAAGTGTACAAAAGAAAGCTCTATGGTCTGGAAGATTTGTCTGATTGTCTGAGGATTAGTCTAGGAAGAACTTACCTTCTCAACCCAAACAGACAACTACTGAAGCACTTGTGCCTGGAGCTGTTAACGTTTAAGGTCCTAACTCCATGGCCCAGGGAGAGCCCAACAGTGGAAATCTGGCAGTCCATGATTAAAAACATGTGACTTTCTCAACAAGCTGTAATGCCTTGCTCAAGATCCCAATACGACAGCCTTACAATTTTGGGATTTCACCTCAAAACCATTTAATCAGTAGCATCAAACCTCAGGTAGGTTTAGAAGAGAAAGACAGGTTCTCACCTGTTAAGGGCATTGCACATCTCAATGGTGACCAGCACAGACAGGGCCATGGTCATGGGAGGAGCAGCCTCAAACACCTCACATTCAAGTCCAGCAAAGTCCTCGTTTTCATCATGGCACTGCATGAAGTGAGACTGAACAACAACGGAAAGGGATTAAATACTGCATTAATGTTACTTTGGTGTGGTTTTTTTTTTCAATGCAAATTAGAAAAATCAAGCTGATGCACCAGAGCAGTGATGATAAAGTCTTACCAGTTGATAGTAGGTCACTCTGGGTCCCTCATCATCATACATGAACCAATAGGCTGCAGCACCAACAGTGGCAGCACCGACGTATGCTAAAAGGAAAGAGAAACAGCTTTTCCAATCATGCCAAGATTTCATCAGGCGCAAACTATCTGAGAGCCTAATACACTGGACTGGTTACCATCTGACTTTCTAAACTGGGAAAGAAGAACAAGGGTGTCTTGAAGGGTCTGGGCCTTCTAACACAAAGTCCACCCATGAAGAACTTGGGAATTATTGGAATTATATGAATCCTACTCCATCCAAGATTGGAGCATGGACATCTGCGCTAGTCTACTCCCAACAAGATGTCTTAATCTTAACTGTACTATTAAAGTGTCTTGGTAGTTTGAATATCTTAGAGTGCAAGTAGTCACTTGGTCATCAACATCATGTAGATCAGGTGTCTTCAACGTTTTCCAGGCCAAGGACCCCCAAACTGATGGCGAGATGGATCGGGGACTCCCTAATTATATATATTGCATGAAATTGTGTTATATCAAACTGGTACCAAAACTTTCGTGACCCCCATGCAGTACCTCCACGGACCCCCTAGGGGTCATGGACCCCCTGTTGAAGACCTCCGATGTAGATGATTCGCAAGACCAAATGTTTGAATATAGGCAAGACAGGCAATTCTCCTTTTGTGGACTTTCAGTGGCAGGTGGCTGAAGCTTCCATGGGATGCTCAACCAATTGATATGGTAATAGGTCTGGAATTGCCTTATTTTGGTTACACACACTAAATGTGTTAGATGTAGATAATAATGACCACCAGAGGTTCAGTGTTAACATTTGGGAGAGAGAACCGTAGCCATCATGCCTACACAATAAGAGTATGGACAATTATGGATTCCCAAATATCCATGGGAGTTTTGCTCAGGGTCTAACCCTGAACTTCTTGGGTGAAGAAGAAAGTATTACTGCAAGTGCCCCACTAGGGAGGTCACAATGCATTGTTGTGATGGTATATCATGATGAGGAAATCAACAATAGATATCCTGTTCCTGCCTACTTCACTGTACCATGAATTTTAAATGTACTTACCACCGATGGCCAGGTATCTGAAGAAGAGCCAGCCTGAAATGAGAGGCTCCTTGGGGGAACGAGGAGCTTTGCCCATGATGTCCAGATCAGGGGGGTTGAAGCCCAAAGCGGTGGCAGGCAGACCATCAGTGACCAGGTTCACCCACAACAGCTGTACTGGAATCAGAGCCTCAGGAAGACCGAGAGCAGCAGTGAGGAAGATACTAGAGAACATCAATCGAAGAAGAAGAAGTGATAGTTAGCAACACTTTGACTTGAAGAATGGGAGAAAGATATTAACACTTCTTAATGTTTCCACTCGGGCAGCCATGGTATTCACAAATCTATAGCAAGCCCTTCCTTGTGCTCTCACCAGACGACCTCTCCGACGTTGGAGGAGATCAGGTAGCGGATGAACTGCTTCATGTTGTTGTAGATAGCTCTGCCCTCCTCAACAGCAGATACAATGGAGGAGAAGTTGTCGTCGGCCAGGACCATCTCAGAGGCTGACTTGGCAACGGCAGTGCCAGAGCCCATGGCAATACCAATCTCCGCCTTCTTCAGAGCGGGGGCATCATTCACACCATCACCAGTCTGGATTGGGGGAGAAGGAGACAAGAACATTAAGGTGAATTTATGGGGAGAGCTAAGTCAGGCTAAATCATGTTTAAGTAAACAAAAATCAAAAACACGGTTTCAGAACTGTACATTTGAAAAATGGATGAAAAATTTGTTGCTCACCATGGCAGTGATCTCATCATGGCCCTGCAGGAACTCAACAATCTTGGACTTGTGGGAAGGCTCGACACGGGCGAAGCAGCAGGCCCTGGTTACAGCTTCACTCTGCTCAGCACGAGGCAGATCATCAAATTCACGGCCAGTGTAGGCTCTTCCGGTCACATCCTCGTCCTCACCAAAGATGCCAATGCGACGGCAAATAGCCACAGCAGTTCCCTTGTTATCACCTGAGAGCGAGAGATTGGACACATATCATTAAGAATGTCCATTAGACGAGTTAGGTCTTTGCTCACTTACAGTCGTTGTGGACAGTCCACTATACAAATTTCTGTGAGTGAGCTTGAGTTTTGTATTTTGTGTTACATTCTGAGCCTGCATGAATTTCTCTCATTGTATACGTGTGTACGGAAGATATGACAATAAAATTGGATTTGAGATACGTGCCAGTGATCATGATGACACGAATGCCAGCAGCCTTGCAGAGCAGAATAGAGCCAGCGACTTCTTTACGAGGTGGATCCAGCATACCAACGCAGCCGACAAAGGTCAGGTCAGTCTTAGAGATAGCAAAGGCATTAATTAATATGCAACATGTTCTTTATATAGTGTGTATGTATATGTTTCAAGAAAATTAGGTTTTTGGTTTTATCTGAAGGAACTTGTTAAATTGAGGTATGATGGTGATTATGTGGCCTACATAGTGAATAGAGTGTGTGGTTTGGGACATGCCCACTGGCAATTGATTATAGTGTTTATGTGGACTGCGTAGTGAATAGTGTTTGTGTGATTTGATAGTGAATAATTTAAGATCATTGTTAATACCTCATAGTCAACAAATTTGGTGGAGTCTTCGAGTTTCATCTCCTCGACCTTCAGTGGAGTGTCACGAGTGGCGAGGGCAAGGCATCGCAGTGTGTCACGGCCAGTACCCCACTCCTTAATGATGTTCATGATCTTCTCCTTAATGGGGGCAGTTAAGGGTACGCGGGTGGAGCCAACGCGCACATAGGCGCACCTGTCGATCACACCCTCTGGGGCACCCTATAGGACAAAGTGAGGAACAGGATTATTAGAGCTTAGGAACAGAAATAAAATCATACAAAAGTGGGACGAACAGAAGTGAGATCAGTGAACTCACCTTCACGAACATCTTGCTGCCGCTGTCTCCTCTACTTGGGCTGCAGTACACAGACATGGACTTCCTGTCACGGGAGAACTCCAGGGTAAAGTTCTTTTTCATCAATTGCTTCACAACCTGCAGGACAATGATAAGAGAATTCAATAGGTGGGGAAAAATACTAATAAAATACAAATCCATACCAACTGAGAGCTGGGAGCAGTTACAATAAAATCAACAGCGGTTTAAATAGCAGTCACTCGGAAAACTATTTGAAGCATAACACTGGACTGGCGTGACTCACACTGCAGCAGGCATTGGCTCTCTCCACATTGGATAGGTTGCTAACGTTGGTCTTGAACACATTCATTTTCTCCACCAGGCAACTCAGGGCAGTTTCAGTGGCCTCACCAACCTTCTCATAGATCTTCTTAGACTGTGGAGTGAGCACACACGTAAAACATGAAACAGCGTTCGCTACATAATAAGAACGGTGTCTGAATTCAGTTTCCATAGTGCTGGAGCTTTAAGGGAAATCGACAGCTATAAGTTTCATCTGTTTACATTCTGAGAGCATCTTTTTGCACCTTATTTATTGTATTGTATTGGCTATGTAACGGGGGGGACGGTGTATTTCTCACCTCATTGTAGTCGAGAGAGGAGTCGTTG
This sequence comes from Noturus placidus, assembly GCA_022414735.1. Lineage (NCBI taxonomy): Eukaryota > Metazoa > Chordata > Actinopteri > Siluriformes > Ictaluridae > Noturus > Noturus placidus. Next base: position 27,699 of record JAFFST010000004.1, on the reverse strand, counting down.
CACAGGGCGCAGATGGTGGCGATCTCTACCAGGCCATCGTACTGACTGCAGTCAACTCTAGCTCCTCCTTTAGTCCTGAAGAGCAAAACATTCATACACACTTAGACTGAATAATAAAGAGGCTTTCTATTTTATTCATATTTAACATTTATTGAAGGAGTCTCCAGTGTCAGTGGTTTGTAACAGTCAGAGATAAAAGCTGTATCTTTCATTTTTCAGAGCTGGGAAAGTCTCAGGAATGATTTTTTTAATTATTATTTATTTTTGGGGGCTCTATATAATATATAATAATATAATATAATGAAGTGATAACTTGTCTTCTTGCAGATATTCCCCAACAACTATAAAAGGATATAAAATTATGTCATAGTTCTTTAATTTATTTTTTTTTAAATTGTTGGTAAATTATTGTTGCATGAGAAGAAAAAAACATTTGGGGACATGCTGTTATAGGAATATAATCAGTTACTCCACTACTTACACCTCGCCATCGGGAGTGTATTTGGAGCCAGAGATATCGAAGCAATCCAGGGCCACATGATCACCTTCCACTCTGTCAATGATGAACATCTGTCGAGTAAAATTTTATCAAGCATAATCAGAAATGATTCAGTTCATGATTGTGTTATGTATTTTATTTTTAAGACATAAATCAACACACTGATTTTATTTTTCTGCTTTATCATGATAGAGATATTATAATGATATTATAAAGGTTTTATTTTGGTTTCAATTTGAGATTAAATTGTGTTATTAATAACCAGTTAATGGATATGAAATGTTGGTGGTCCAAATAACTACAGTGCCCTCCAGTAATATTGGCAAAATATATTTGAAGTATATTCCCATTGATATTTCATTTATTTTAGTACACCTGGAAATTGTTCAGCCACGACTTCCACTTTCACAGGGGAATAAATAAAAAGTAGCAGACATGCCAAATTCCCTTAGTCATTCATAACAATGGGTAAGAGCGAGGAATATCGCTGTGATGTGCTGCAAAAGGTTGTTGAGCTTCACACAATGGGGCGTGTCTATAAGAAAATAGCATAAGCATTGAAAATGCCCATTTCCACCATCAGGGCAATAATGAAGAAGTTCCAGTCAACTGGAAATGTTCTGAATCAACCTGGAATTGGACGTGTGTCTATATCGTCTCAACACACTGTGAAGAGGACGGGTCGAGTGGACAAAAAATCTCGGGGGATCACAGCTGAGAACTGCAGAAGTTAGTTGTGTCTTGGGGTCAGAAAGTCTCCAAAACTACAATCTGAAGTCTCCTACATCACCACAAGGTGTTTGGAAGGGTTTGAAGAAAAAAGCCTCTACTCTCATCCAAAAACAAACTCAAGCGTCTTCAGTGTGCTGACACTACTGGACCTTCACATGGGATCGGGTTCTTTGGTCAGATGAAACCAGAATATAGCTTTTTGGTAATAAACACCAGAGGTGGGTTTGGAGCACACAGAGAGGAAGCCAAATGGAAAAGTACCTCATGACCACCGTTAAATATGGAGGTGGATCTTTAATGTTTTGGGACTGTTTTTCTACCAGAGGACCTGGACATTTTGTTAGGATTCATTGCAAATGAAAACCTGACTGTCTCTGACAGACAGACTCAAATGGGTCGTGGTTGGATCTTCCAGCAGGACAATGATCCAAAACATCATCAAAATCAACACAGAAATGGTTTACTGACCACAAAATCAAGGCCCTGCCATGACCATCCCAGTCCCCTGACCTGAACCCCATAGAAAACCTGTGGAGTGAACTGAAGAGGAGACTCCACCAGCGTGGACCTTGAAATGTGAAGGATCTGGAGAGGTTCTGTATGGAGGAACAGTCTGAGATCCCTCACCATGTATTCTCCAACCTCATCAGGCGTTATAGGAGAAGACTCAGAGCTGATATCTTGGGAAGGGGAGGCATCACAAAGTATTGACTAAAAGGGTGCCGATAATTGTTGCACACCTATATTTAACAGTGATATTTCTTTATTTTGGATAAACCTGTGTAGTGTTTGCAATTGTAAATAAGATAAATAAAATAATATAATATATTACTATAGTTTTATATCCATGAGAGCAGAGTATTTTTGTGATTTTTTTTTAACAAAAGATCAAAAGGTTAAATAATAAAGACAATTGTTTCACAGCCTTCTTTGCTCATATTTTCCAAGGGTGCCAATATTAGTGGAGGGCACTGTAGTAGGTTCTCATGCAGGTGCCAATATTTTTTTCTCAACAGAATACTGATGTAGTAATATATCTTGAGCATTTTAATGTTTAACAATAAAAAGTCATACACACTTTTGTGACACACATCTGGTTGGTGGTGAGGGTGCCGGTTTTGTCTGAGCAGATGACAGAGGTGCAGCCCAGAGTCTCCACAGAGGGCAGAGAACGGACGATGGCATTCTTCTTGGCCATACGACGGGTTCCGAGGGCCAGACAGGTAGTGATGACAGCAGGCAGACCTGGAGAAACCCAATCGTAATACTGATATAAATCATACCCCGAGATCACAAGTGACAGAATCTGTGGCTTTCATCCCATCTTACTACATATAGAACATATCGGTCTCTAAAACAGCTAGCAAAAAACTGTTAGCTTGCTAGTTTTTCCTGCTAGCTAATAAGAACAGCCTCCGTCATTCCACTTCACCATCATCAGTTAATTAGCAAATGTTGCTGCCATTAAAGCATTACTAGGTGTTTAAGTTACAAACTGGAAGTTTATTTAAATTACACATTAGTTCAGGATTATGCTAGCTCTGGGTTAGCATACTATAAACACATTTCCCCTTTCTGTATACAGTAATTTGTAATAATAATATTAATAATAATAATAATAATAATAATAATAATAATAATAATAATAATAATAATAATAATAAATAATAAATAATAATAAAGTAGTGCAAGGTGATTTTCATACTAGCTATACCCCACAATCCATCCATTCATCCATCTTCTATACCGCTTATCAGTCACGGGGAACCTGGAACCTATCCCAAGGAGCATGGGGCACAAGGCGTACTCCACAATTTATTTCTTAATTTTACCACTCCACCATCATTGATCAGTAAATTAGTTGATTTTGTGTTCTTCAATAACAGAGACATGTTATCTTGTTTCTTGTAATTCTAATTGTCCTAGACAAGTAAGAATTTTCCGCTGTCAATAGTACTTCCCCCCAGCCTCCCCCTTGAAAAAAAATGTAGTTCCAAGAGATGACATGCTCCCTAATGTCCCTGTCAAGTTGAGACAGTTACCCCAGGATCCATGTTCAGGTTTGCAAAAGATTTCTCAACCTTTGTACTAAACGATTTGCCTATCCTCACCCTCAGGGATAGCAGCGACAGCCAGGGCAACTGCAATCTTGAAGTAATAAACAGCGCCACGGATCCATGAGCCACCGTGGACGGGATCGTTGAAATGGCCAATGTTGATCATCCAGACGGCGACGCAAATCAGAGAGATGACTTTGGAGAGCTGCTCGCCAAACTCATCCAGCTTCTGCTGCAGAGGGGTCTTCTCCTGCTCAGTGGCGACCATCTGGTCACGGATCTTGCCGATCTCGGTGGAGACGCCGGTTGCGATGCAGACGCCAATAGCCTTGCCAGCAGCAATGTTGGTGCCCTGGATGGGAGGAGACAACAAAATGGAATGATAGTGTAATATACATGATAACTGGAAATGAATGGATGGAATGGATGGGTGGGTGGATGGATGGTTTTTCTGTCATGGAGGAAAGAAAATATAATGAATACAAGATATGCATGCTCTTTTTGGCTGAGGTGATAGATCAGTGAACTAATGGAATAACAGGTGGTCAAGAAAAGGATTGATGGGTTCCCAGTCCTGGTCCTGCAGAACCTCTTGCCATGTTTTAGTGCTCTTGCACATCTGATCCAACTCATCAGGTAATTAACCAACCCTTACTGGTCATAAATGTATGGTACAAATATTATTTTTCTAGTCTGGGGTTCTCCAGGACCTCAGCTGGGATCCATTGATTCACCTGCCAGAACAGTGAATGGCTAGAAGGACAGACAAGAACAAGATAGAATAGATGGATGACTAAATAATGATCATGAATGGACAGGTGGATTATTTCCTACTCACAGAGAAAAGCATGTTCTTCTTGTCCTGGTTGACGGCTCTCGGGTCAGGAACGGGTTCGGTATGCTTGATCACACTGACAGACTCACCTGAGAGAGACATCATAATGAATAAAGGAATAATCAGTCAACCAATATCACCAATTCAAAAGGTTGTAATGTAAGTGGAAGTTTTTAGAAGTTTAACATTGATACCTACCAGTAAGGATGGATTGGTCAACACGCAGGGTGGTGGAACGGATAGCAGTGAGCCTGATGTCAGCAGGGACTTTGTCACCAACTGGAGTAAAGACACAAGTTCTCAATGTCACTCTTTACAGTAATATAT
>JAFFST010000004.1:0-15969 GCA_022414735.1 Noturus placidus | reverse complement strand
TATATATATATATATATATATATATATATATATATATATATATATATATATATACACACACATATATATCAAGAATTAGCATAAGATCATTTCATGAAAGTAGACGAATGGGAGGATGGTAAGCAATTACTCTACAAGTAGGTGTAATTGGATAATTGTGAAAATAATTACCGTTAAAGGTATTAAGTCTCATGAGGACATTAATAAGTACAGGTAGTTGTAATCAAATAAATAGCTTGGGAGTTGTGTCACCAGCCTGTTATTTCTGTTTCATTTGCAGTGTTGTATAACTGATGGTGCAGGATAATTCTAGGATAAGGATCAGGGAATACCACGCGGCAGCTGCTTTTGTGACACTTGTGTTCGTGGCAATGTTTAAAAATAACCTCAAGACAAGCCAGGCAATGATATACACACTATGGATTCACACATGCTAATTATAGCAAACATGCCAGATTTTTCCTTGCTCCAAAGAAAAATAAAAACGGTTAGCAGTCTAATTTTTCTAATTACATGTTGAACGCCAAGCTCTAATGCTAATTACATTTCTGAGGAAATGCATCTATGCGCATAATTCCCAGTTGGTGCAGGTGTTCACACCTTCCTTCTTACTCAAGGTTGTTCAATAGGAGAAGACACGTGACGTGCAAGAGGGTGAAAGTGTCTTACGAGTACTCTGTGGACATGTGTGCCACTGCCTACGAAAATGTCAAGGTTTGTCAGGCTTTAGTTGTATATACAGACAGCTAGTGACCTCAAGAGGACAAAGGCTAACACAGGGTTCCTCTGAGACACGTGAAGAATCTTTTCAAACTGCTGTTCAAACAGTTTACATTAACATGAGCCAATATACACTCAGAACCGAGTTCCATTTTAATAACGAATGGGTTTTTGTTTTTTTCCTAAGCCAATCAGATGTGGATGGATAAACCCCTACTCATAAACAATTCCACCCACTTAATAGACCACTGAACTTGGAAATATACCGCAATGCCACATCATACTCCTCAACTCATAATCCGGTTCTCTGGTTTTGCAAGTCGGTAGGTTGTAGAATTCAGCAGAGCTAACAAAAACACAATTCTTATTGGCAACTGAAGTCAGTGTCATTTGACATTGCCAATGACTGAGCAGAGAGACAACAAAATATGCAAGTGGACATGGATGAGAACATATTGGATTATCATATTGCCTTATCCTGGTCAGGGTAGTTATGGTTTACATTACAAATGTAATTCCCTCCCTAAAGTGCATGAACAGTAAGGCCACTATGTTTGTTTTTGCTGTATACCAATCAGCCATAACACTGACAGGTGAACTGACATTATTTCATTACAGTGGCACCTGTCAAGGGGTGGGATATGTTACGCAGCAAATGAACAGTCGGTTCTCAAAGTTGACGTGTTGGAAGCAGGAAAAATGGACGAGCGTAAGGAGCTGAGCAACCAAATTGTGATGACTAGACGACTGAGTCGGAGCATCTCTAAAACTGCAGGTCGTGTGGGGTGTTCCCAGTATGCATCGGTGAGTACCTACCAAAAGTGGTCCAATGAAGGAAAACCGGTGAACCAGTGCTAATTGATGCACGTGGAGAACGAAGGCTAGCCTGTCCAATCCTATCCCTCAGAAGTTACTGTAGCGCAAATTGCTGAAAACGTTAATGCAGACCGGTCAGAGTGCCCATGCTGACCCCTGTCCACCACCGAAAGCACCTACAATGGGTACGTGGGGATCAGAACTGGAGCATGGAGCGATGGAAGGTGGCCTAGTCCGATGAATCATGTTTTCTTTTACATCATGTGTGCGGGTGTGCGTGCATGCGCACATGTGCGTCACTTACCTGGGGAAGAGATAAGGCCAGTATGCACTATGGGAAGAAGGCGAGCCGGCAGACAGTGTGACGCTCTGGGTAATGTTCTGCTGGGAAACTGTGGGTCCTGGCATTCATGTTGATGTTACCTTGACCAAGTACATCCATTCATGGTAATGTTATTCCCTAATGGCAGTGGAGTCTTACAGCAGGATAATGCATCCTGACACACTGCAAACATTGTTCAGGAACCGTTTGAGGAAGATGACAAAGACTTCAAGGTGTTGACTCAGTCTCCAAATTCCTCAGATCTCAATCCGATCGAGTGTCTGTGGGACATTCTGGACAAACAAGTCTGCTCCACAGACGCCCAACTTTGCAATTTACAGGACTTAAATGTGGCTCAGAACTGTTCTGGCATCACATTAAGGGGATTTACACAATATCACTCGGGTGGTTTTTACGTCATGGCTGATCGGTGTATTGGGTAACCAGTTAATTGCACATCATTTTACACTTCCTGGGGAATAAAACAAAAAACAACCACACTCATGAATTATTTATTTTAAGAGATTCTCACTTTATTGTCCAAGTTCATGAATAACTACAAAACAGAGGAAGAGATTTTCTTATTCAAGTAAATGCGCTGTACAACTCTAACGTATGACAGTGAACGCTGATCGCTCACATCAGTAAACAAACATGAAGAGAAGAGCAGAGCAAGAATTTCCAGAGATATTTTGTACAAATGGGTCATGAATTCTAAGCTGAAGAAGAGAAGAAAAAAAAAAAAAGAAACCCACACACATCTTGTCCTAAAACTCCAGCACTCGATTTGCTTGCTGATGAAACAGGAAACATACACACTTCACATTTAAGTGTGGCAGTGATAAAACACACACACGCACGCCCACCCACTCAAACAATTATAGCCATTGCTTCAGGAGATAAAGGTGTGTCGGACCCTGAGACTCAAAGGGGGAAAAAATTGCTTAGGTCCAATAATAAAAAATAAAATAAAATCCCTAAAAAGGGACTTGTTTTTATTTCTATACATCTATGATGAAGAAACGTGATGGAGGGTAAAAGATAAACACTCTGAAAACATTATATCACGCTCATAATTGGTCAAAATGAAATAAAATTTATTTAAAAATAAAAAATAAGTACATTCACGGCGAGAAAACAGAAACGTGAAAGACGAGGAATAAAAGGAGAGGTAGACTGAAGGAAATAGGAGAGGAAGAGAAATGTGTGCGCCGTGGCGGTTATTTCTTGGGTTTGCCTCCACCCTTGGCAGTGTTTCTTGGCGGTGTGACGGGACGGCCGGATCCGAAAGTTCCAGCGCCGGTGTACGTCAACGTCTTCTTGTCAGCGGGTTTCAGGATCTAAGAGGGAGTGACAGACGTGCATGCGAAATCTCATAACACTCGTCCAGAAACAGGAAGTAGTGCGGTAATTACTAACGAGCTTTAATTACCTGGAAGGAGCACATGAGCGTCTCGTCTACACTCATCATGGCGCCGGCGTTGTCAAACTCGCCGCAGTAGTTTGGGGCGGAGAAGAGCGTCACCAGCTGCCGCTTCGCAAAGAACTCGTACCCGTCCTCCACCACCTGAACACACACAAATAGAGAGAGAGATAGATTATATATATATATATATATATATAAATAAATAACTCTTAAGGCTCGATATGCTAATCCGGTCCCTTTGCGAGTCAGACCTGGTGCGCTCTGCAGATGAGGTCCATGTCGTGTTTGTGTAGGAACTTGGCGACGACGTCCGAGCCGAAGGTGAAGGATACGCCGCGGTCGTTTTCGCCCCAGCCTGTCACGTCTTTATCCGGGTCGGCCCACAACAGGTCGCACAGCAGCCCCTGATCCGGCACATCCGTGGGTCTCATCACGCGCCGGATCTGCTCCATCGACTGCAAGTCCGGAGACAGGCCTGAAATAAAAACACAGAAAGGGTTTGAAACGTCTGACGAGAACTCTGGCATCTTGTTAGCTCAGGCTTTGCGGTATACGTTACCTCCATGGCAGCAGAAAATCTTCTCGTCGACGATGGCGGCCACGGGCAAGCAATTGAAACAGTCCGTGAACGTCTTCCACAGTTTAATGTTGTAGCGTCTTTTACCTGCGATTACAAACGAACCGATGAGAGAAAGAAAAGAAAAAACAAAACAGTCTGTGGCAACTCGAACTTAGGAACCGTTTCGTCTGACGGAAGGGCGTGAAAACACTCACACTCATCATAGAAGCCGTAGATCCTGTTGATGGAGGCACACTCATGGTTCCCGCGCAGCAGGAAAAAGTTCTCAGGGTATTTAATCTTGTAAGCCAACAGCAAGCAGATGGTCTCCAAAGACTGCTTGCCTCGGTCCACGTAGTCTCCCAAAAACAGGTAGTTACTCTCCGGGGGGTATCCGCCGTACTCAAACAGCCTGAGCAGGTCATAGTACTGTCCATGAACATCTCCTAAAGACAAGAATGGGGAAATAAAACAGAGAGAGATGCTTAGTTATAGAATAAGTACATAAGTTATAGAATAAATTGAAATTTCAGACACAAGGAAATCCTGCCAATTAATTAATTAATATTCATCCTGATATTCCGTTTGAAAAAACAAGTCGATTCCTAATCCCAGTCGCGAGTGCATCGCCGTGACTTCGCCCTTGCAATTCAGAAAACATTCTTCTGTTCATGTTGTGGCACGCAATAAGGCTTACTAGTGTACATATAATGATGATGATGTAATAATCGCAATCAGGAGATCATGTGACTGGATGCTCAGTACTGGAACAGTGTAGATGTAAAGAATTTCAAGGGGATTTCAAAGAAGAAGATGAAGTTACCGCAGATTTTCAGAGGTGCTTCCAGTTCGAGAAGGATGGGCTGGCTGAGGAAAATCTCCCTGGATTTGAGACATAGCCCACGGATCTCGTTCTCAGTCAGCTGCACGTTTTTACCGGGTCTGGAGCCTTTCACTAGTTAACAAAACAACATCAACAACAATTATAATCATGATTTAAAACATTGTTCAGAAGTGGAGTGTCCCATGATAATTAATCAATAAGCATCACACACACACACACACACACACACACACACATACATATACATACATACAGGGAAGGATAGCTATATGAAATTAGCAAATATTTATTAGTAAAATAGTACCATGTGTGATATTTGGAACCACATTTCTGTCTTTCGTGTGAATGAAAGTCACTTTCAGGGTTTATGTACTTCACGCCCGCCATTCTACTCACTCAGTCACCGGGTTGGACCGAATCCCAAACTCCCTTCCCTACTAAACCCAGTGTACTAAGTAGGCTGCACGTTCACAGCCAATGTAGCGCACTTCTGTAGTGAGCGTGTGTCTATTTGAGACCAAGTAACAGCGTTAAGCCTATATATAGCTAGGGAAGGACGGCGTACAGGAGGGGAAAATAAATAAAAAAGAAATAAAAGCGATGGTTAAGGTATCTTTCAGAAGAGCTGCTTACCTTCCAGAAGACGCTGGATGATAGAATCGATGTTTAATTTGTCTGATTCGGTCATTTTCCGTGTTTCTTTTCCCTCCGTCTGAAAGATTACCTCAGGATTTAGCCAGCAAGCTAACCTGCCAACAACAGGAGGAAGCTCGCGCTCTCACGGTCTCGCGATCTCTCTCGCGATACACGATTAAAAAAACATTGTTTAATTTTTTTTTTAATTAGGAATGAATAGCACTAGATAAATGTACAAGTAATAACCCAACTAATATAAAGTCCCGTCGTTTTCAGGAGTTCATCGGTAATTAAAAAAAAAAAAAAAAAAAAAAAACTCAACTCTCTCTGCACAGCTAGCGCGTCAAAGCTTTTTCCGGTCTCACCTACCGCTTTAGGGCTCTCTGTTGTTGTGTCACTTCCGCTTGTATCACTTCCGCTTGTGTCACTTCGCAACCGTTTCTCCGCAAATAAATAAATACATAATGAAATAAATAGTATTGATATAAGTAACTGTTACCACCCCGAAGTACTGTAATAACGCTGGTTTAACGTTCGATATTCGCGGAAATTAAGGGACCGTCTCTGAAGTTACAAACTACATTTTTATACACGTTTCTAATTTCAATCATTTTAATACTGCATGGGTCCATACACAAAATATACCATAACTTAAAGCTCAATAGCATTTGAATGGAATGACGTATAGTCATATATCCAACTGGAAAGTATTCTTCTAGGTGTCAGGTATGAGAAACACCTAATAGCCTATCACCTAAACCAGTGGTTCCCAAACCTTACCAGGGCAAGGCCCCAAATGGCATTAACATTTGACCGAGGCCCCCCTTTTGCAAGATGTCTTTAAAACACGTTAAAAATACAGACTTCTGAATATATCCCCCTTTTTCATTATTAATAATTACGTCTTACATCTTTACATTACATTAGGAATTGATTGTGTGTGTGTGTGTGTGAGAATTTATTTTTCATACCAAATAGTTGAGGGCCACCAAGGGGGCCACGGCCCCCATTTTAAAAACCACTGACCGAAATAACAAATAAATACCTGGTTTTCGTTTGGCTTTTCTATATGTAAACACAATTTCATTCAAACACTGAATCCTATTTCCACCCATTTGTTTTAATTTGTTTCATTTTGTTGTGCATTTTATATTTTCAATGCGTATCACTTTAAGTTTTCTATCCTGACGCTTCGATATCTTCCGCAACCGGGTCAACCCATTATATTTTCCTGTCATAACCTTCCCATTTTCTTTAGACTTGCACCAAATTTTAGACACAGTTGACTGGGAACAAGCTGGTTTCCTTTTATAATCCTTTCCATTGTTTCAACTGACCACTCTCTTGGTGAGGCCATGTTTCCTTTCAAAAAAGTCCAAGTTAAGATGTGTAGGCACTCTCTTTTAACTGCAGACTAATTTGCATTTTTAGACTTGAGCTTGTATTTGTTTTTGTTTTTTTTGTAAATTGTAAATGCAAATTACAAAGTTATTCCATATTTTCCCCCCAATACTGAGTGATTCCGTCCCCCCCCCCCATCCACTTGATCAGGAAGAAAATATAACATTAATTCAAACAATTCAACTTGTTTCACGAATCAGAATGTTCAGCTATTAAACAAAAATCCTCCAAGTGTCCATCATGTTTGCCAGGGGTTGCATTTACAGTAAACTTCACCATCAACGATCACAAGTTTGCTGCTATTATTATTATTATTATTATTATTATTATTATTATTATTATTATTATTATTATTATTATCCATTTTAAATGTTTAGAATAGTTTTAATTCAGTTTTTTTAAAGCATAACAGTTATCAGACTATCAGGACATAGCTACTAATAAAAAAAATATTGACACATTTATTTATTTCTTCCTTTAACTTCTTGTATTTCTGTTCCCACGTATTTATGCATTGTTTGTTTGTTTGTTTTGTTCACGCTAATGCAGACATAAAGCTGTGTTAGAATGTAAGATTGCTTGTACACTGTAAATATCGTTAGTGTTTGCATATTAAACATTCGAGAATTAAAATCACGTAAAGCCATTTTCAGCACAGTCGAATTTACTTCCGGCTTCTAGCCTCGTGTCGCGTCCGAGTGACGTAACACTTCCGCGACAGCTCGAGCAAGTTGCGGTTCATTCCGGAGCGATGGCCGGGGTGTGTGAAGTAAAACGATCGGAAACCATGAAACCAGTGGATTGACACGATTAAATTATTATCATTATTATTATTATACACTAACAGGCGAGTATGAAGCTGATTCATAAAGACATCGAGAAGGATAATACCGGGTAAGTGCACTTGATAAGCGAAAATGTGTCCAAAGTACACATATAGTGCACTACATAGCGATTGGTCACTTATCGGGCATATATAGGATGTACCAGGCTAATCTTAAACACCGCTGTTCCCAAATCACTTCTTTATTGGACATATAGTGACACACTAGGTTCTGTTTAGGGAGCTATTTGTTTTCGAGCCCAATCCAAACACAATGCGCTTTATGTCATGGGATTTAATGCTCTATACTGCGCTTGAGTAGGGAATAGTGGGATATTTGGGACGGAGCCTGGTTAATCCAAACTCATTATTGTTCCAAATTGTGTCCGTGGTGGTTATATAGCGCACTATGAAGGGTGATGATGATGATATTTGATACCGATGTAGTGCACATGTATCGGAAGTAGGGAGGTATATAAGACTGAGCCCAGATTTATAGTATGTAGTGCACTTCTATACTACAGTAGATAGACAGCTGATTTGGGATCGATTTTGGATAATCCCAAAGCTTTTAACGTCATTACTGTGGTTTATTCAGTCAGGTGACTCTGATTCCTGAGGAGGCGGAGGACATGTGGCACACTTACAATCTAGTGCAAGTGGGTGACAGCCTGAGAGCCTCCACCATCAGGTACCATAGCCGCCATGCGTCCTCGCAGTGAATTATGTGCTTTAATAAGCACGTGGTTTCATTGATTTTACAATCCTGCTCGTGTCCTTAACAGGAAGGTGCAGACGGAGTCGTCGACAGGCAGTGTGGGAAGCTCGCGAGTGCGCACCATGCTCACCGTCTGCGTCGAGACCATCGACTTCGACACGCAGGCATGCCAGCTGAGGGTCAAAGGCACCAACATCGAGGAGAACCAGTATGTCAAGGTCTGGTCTAGGGTTTCCTGATTAATTGCACCCCGTACCATGCAAACGCCTGAATACGTACTCCAAACCATGCGAGACCGAATTCAAATGTGTCCCTTTAGCACGTTGTTGTATTTTCTACAGTTTAGTTACTGTTTGTAGTAAAGTAATCATCACCTTCTGACCGTCCAGAATCCAGAATTCGACAGGTTTAAAGAGTACACGAAGTCTAGAACAATTTCTTTGTAAGAAATCAATTCCTCATTCGTGTGTGTGTGTTTGATGTGATGTTCCTTGTCTCCTCACTGTTGGTCAGATGGGTGCCTACCACACCATCGAACTGGAGCTCAACAGGAAGTTCACTCTGGCCAAGAAAGTGTGGGACAGTGTGGTGCTCGACCGCATCGGTACATTTCAGCAACATCACTACTTTTCTAAGATACAACTTCACTTTATCATGAGGTATTAAGCTCTGAATCTGACCTCTGACCCCACAGAGCAGGCATGTGACCCGGCACAGAAGGCAGACGTGGCAGCCGTGGTGATGCAGGAGGGTCTGGCCAACCTGGTGCTGGTGACTCCGGCCATGACGCTACTGCGAGCCAAAGTGGAGGTCACCATCCCACGCAAGAGGAGGGGCAGCTGCGCCCAGCATGAAAAGGTGGGACAAGCCAGGGTACAAACATACAGCGGAGATTTTTAAATAAATAATAATGCAGAACCAGGAATCCAAAAATTGACTTTTCTGATAAGTGTCGTCTTTTTATTAGGGGGCCAAGCACCTAAGGTTTCTAAGCACCCTACTGGAATAGTTTATTTTTTTGTTATTTTCCACAATAAGAGTCTATGGCAGCCTGTAGAATGCTTCATACTTTTATTTATTTATTTATTTATTTATTTTATTTATTTATTTAGGTAATGAAATTTGGCACAACGATAGAGAACAGTCCGTTGAGAATTGCTACCTTCACAGCAATTTTGGCATTCACTCCTCAAGCCCTCTAGCACCACCAATAGGGCAAATTCCACTTTCCTCTGGTTCTCTGAGTTCAACGAACATCATAACATTCATTTCAGAAAAGTGTGTGTGGGGGGTTCTGGCTGGCTTCTTCTGAACAAAGCATCGACAAGCCAACCCAAATGGATTTTTGATGCACATTACAGTTCGACCTTGACGTGCAAATAATTTTAATGGCAAAGTCTCTAAACCAGGGGTGTCCAATCTTATCCGGAAAGGGCCGGTGTGGGTGCAGGTTTTTATTCCAACCAAGCAGGAGCCACTGAGATTCTGAGAAATGAATATTTAATAATTTACGATAAAATGGAGGCTAGTTCGAAACACATCACACCGCACACAAACAATATAGAAACGCTAACGTGTTAGAATGAGCACGTTAATATAACCATGGGATTTTTTTCCCTTAGAGGAAATTGTGACCAATGAGAATCCAGAATTCAACACTTCTTTTCCCTCTTTAAGGCACTAGAGCGATTCTACGAAGCAGTCATGCAGGGAATTCTGAGACACTTCAACTTCGAAGGTGAGGCTCGAGTTTACGGACGTTATTATCAAAGCTGCAAACCTGTATTCATCACGATACTCTCTCTCTCTCTCTCTCTCTCTCTCTCAGTGGTAAAGTGTATACTGGTGGCTAGTCCGGGTTTTGTTAAGGATCAGTTCATCTCGTACCTCTTTAAAGAAGCTGTGAGGCAGGAGTGCAAGGTTCTGCTGGAGAACAGGCCCAAATTCATGCTAGTGCACGCGTCATCCGGACACAAGTACTCTCTCAAAGGTTTGCATGATCACTTATTTAGCACGCCGCACATGGTTGAGGTTTAAATTCTATTTCATTTTAAAATGTTCAATTTTGTTTCCACAGAGGTTCTGTCTGATCCGGCCGTCACGAGCCGTCTGTCTGATACAAAGGTATCATCGTCTGGGTGTACTGTATAATTCAGAACATTGTCATTTTATATTTTACTACTTTAATTTACTCCTGTGTTTGTGTGTAGGCTGCAGGCGAGGTAAAAGCCTTGGAGGATTTTTACAAGATGCTGCAACATGAACCTGATCGAGCTTTCTATGGGTCAGCTGCCATTTTGTGTAATGAAATCATCTTCTCGTGTAAGAAAACACATTTTGTCCTTATGCTTATGTAAACGAATTGTAATTTTCCACACACAGCCTGGCGCACGTGGAAAAAGCAAGTGAAGCATTAGGCGTCGACATCCTGTTGATCAGCGACCAACTGTTTAGGTAACGCCTACGTTAGCATGACTGCTGTTAGCTTGGAAAATGGTGTACGCAGAATACGTTCTGCTTTGCCATTGTGATGTCATCAACGTTTTCATTTGTTTGTGTTAGACACCAGGACGTAAACACCCGGAGCCGATACGTCCGGCTTGTGGATAGCGTGAGGGACAACGGAGGAACGGTCAGGTAAAAAAAAAAAAACAAAGAAATGGTCAGATCTGACATGTAGGCATTAACTTCCCTTTTGAGGAACTTAACGGATTACTCTGGACCAAAGAACGCCACGATTCTCCAGCAGCGTTCTAAACCAAAATGTCATATTTACGCAAGTATTTTATAGCCTCAGTAGTTTTGTGAAGCGTCTGAGCCGTAATTACAGCCTACAAGCTCAGAAGCCCTAGTTTTCTGGATCTTCTCCCGTTCCTCTACGAGCATGTAGGGAGTTCCTCTACGAGAAACGTCTTCATGTTTAGATATTGTGTGATATATTGTATGTATATCTAATTGCTCTACACTGTCGTATTACTAATGTAGTCATACGTTTTATTTTCTCTTCTTCCATGAAGGGTGTTTTCAAGTTTGCACGTCTCCGGAGAACGTAAGTTTACCGCTTTTCCACACTTTCCGTTGGCCAGATAGTGGAAATGAGCCTCACATCTCTCTTGGTATGTTTTTCTCTCCGTCTCTTACAGAGCTTAATCAACTCAGCGGCGTGGCAGCCATCTTGCGCTTCCCCATCGCCGACGTGTCTGATGCCGAGGAAAACAGCAGCTCTGATGAAGATTGATGGAGATCCAACATGAAATTGAACACCATAAACACTTCACTAATGTGTTTAAACGTAGCAATTCTATCATTATAACAGCTAGAAACGTGCCTTTAATGCCCAATACGGCCAAATGATTCCAAGCGGTAGACTGATACATCGGTATATTAGTATAATGAAATATCCAACATGGATTTTTTTTTGGTTTGGAAATATTGTATGCGATTCAGGGAATAAAATTCAGCATTTCCCCCTTCAATCATTCACGAGGTGGTTAAAAAACCCACATCTGCTTTGCTTAACTCTTTAATAATCAAAGGAAAGAAATGGAAAGTACAAATTGAGCAAATGTAGCTTTTGTTTTTATTTCGATTGTAAATAAATTATATGAATGTTTCTTTCGGTAAATAAAACAGATGCAGCATTTGGAAAAAAACCTAAGGAAGTCCTGTTGGATTTATTTATTGTGCATGATTATTAACCATATGAAGGCAGTACGTATCTTTTCAGAAAGCCTGTCAAGTGTCACACGTCTCATTTTAGCCAACTAACTAGCAATACAAGTGAAGATGATAAACTTCATAGAATATGAGCTCAAAATTCACTTAGAATCCTGTCAAGTTAGCCTATGTTAGCTAACTGGCTAGCAATTAGCAGTGAGGAATGACTGTGAAATCTTCTCATGTTAGCTATCAACAATTTAGCAGACAGGAATATTTACATTTGTGAATATTTACCATCTTTACCCACAAAGCTTGTCTAATTTACTCAGTTTAACCAGCTAGCTATCAACAGAAATGAATTTAATGAACATTATAGAATATGAACTCAAAATTCCTCTGAATCCAAGCTGTCATATTGGCATGTTTGCTAACTGACTAGCAATTGGCAATGAAGAATAATGACCTTAATTCTTGTCAGAATCCTTTTAGCCAACTAGCTAGCATTAGAATTGGAGATAAACATTATAGAATACAAGACGATTCACTCAGATTATCTTGTGTTAGCTAGCTGGCTGACCAAATCTGTGAGGGTTATATGGTTTATATTAGGCTTCTCTAAGACAGAAGAAATGAAATGTTGAGTCAAAATAATTACTGGTAATGTAGACAATGTTTTTTAATGGATTATGGGATATCTAGGACTTTAATAATCATACGAATTTAGGTATCTCATAAGGCAGCATTTTAGATTCAGACGTAAATTCCTTCTCACCTCCAAATACAGCCTTCTTAACATCCCAGACACACCGATCACCTTTTTTTTGGTTCAACACTGCATGCGATTTATGACATACGGAATGATATGTTGCGTATACTGTATGTCATATTGTTCCAGACCTAGAGTACCCACTTCTATTTAGTTCATTTCGCAGCACACTGGTAGTCCTTCAGCCATCCCAAATCCTCCATGGTGCCCCAGTGCAGAAATATTATGGCCAGAACAACGATTACATGCATGATCTGGTGACTGTTGAACCAGTAGTCAAAGGTGCCAGGGCTGAAGCGCTCAGGTATGCGCCACACATTGACCAGGCCACCCATCAACGCCAGCGCATCCATGATGACGTAGAGATGGAGCGATTCGGGGTTTCCTGTGCCAAACCTGAACCAGCGCAGGATAAAGAGGAAAGCCCGGAACAAGGCTTGGAAGGCGAACGATCGCAGACGTCGAGCACCACTCTGAGCAGTTAGCGCGTCACGGACGCCACGGCATGAGAACAGCACGTAGCCAAACATGGCAGCTCGGCGCGCCAAAGGCTGGCACAGGAGAGTGATGTGGACGATTGGCAAAGCACCTGCAAGTACATAAACGGAGAGCGAGAAAAAAAAGAAGGTTGTACTATGAGGGTTTTTTAAATGAATGCACCAGCTGTTTGCTCTTAGAACACTGCGTATGCAAGAGAGTTTGAAATGAGAGTATTTTGCACAAATGTGAGTGTGTTTTATTTGGAAGTAACAATGTGAGAGCATGTGTGAATGCGAAAGCGCTTTGTGTACCTGTGAGGGTTTTTGCCAAATTTTTTTGTGTGTGAGCGTTTTTGTGTGTAGGTGAATATTTTCTGCAAAGGTGAGAGTGCTTTGCAGGAAAGCTGGAGTGTTTTGTTCAAAGGAAAGTGCATTTTGTATAAATGTGAGAGTATTTTTTTTTCGTGTGAATGAGTATTGTGAAAATGCGAGAGCACTTTGTGTGAATGTGTTTTGTACGGGTGCGAGCGCTTTGTGCAAATGAGAGCATTTGATGAGATTTTCGAGCATTCTGTGCAAATATGATGCACTCTACGTGTAATTGTGAGGCTTATGTGCAAATCTTTGCATGAAAGTGAAAAGGTTTTATGACTGAAAGTGTTTGTGTAAACGCGAGGGCATTTTGTGTGAATGTAAGAGCTTTATGTGATTTGCGTTAATGAGAGAAGTCTGTGTAAGATCTTTGTGTTTTGTCTGACACAGTGGTATTTTGTGTGAATGTGAAAGTATTGTTTTATTTTTGTGTCAATGTTAGAATCTTTGATATCATTTTGCATGAATGCAAGAGCAATTTTTGTGAATGTGAGAGTTTTCTGTGTCTGACTTAGACCATTATTTGTGGTGGAGGTGAGCATCTTTTTATGATCATGAGAGAGTTTTGTGTCTCCAAAGTACCAAAGCACTAGGGTACATCATATGGGTACTAAACTGCTGTAGTGCATTGTGGGATTTTCTGAATGTACTGGATGTTCTCTATAGCCCTGTATCACCCTAAGCCAGGGGTGTCCAATCTTATCCGCCCGCGAAGGGCCGGTGTGGGTGCAGGTTTTCATTCCAACCAAGCAGGAGCCACACCTGATTCCACCTGTTTAATCAGTTGATCTTGGCTTTCAGTAGACCTAGGAGTGTCTTCTGCTTGGTTTTAATGAAAACCTTCACCCACACCGGCCCTTTCCGGATAAGATTGGACACCCCTGCCCTAAGGCATGTGGTCCACCTCTAAGTTGGTACTTTTTTGGACCTACTGGGCACAATTCAAAATTGTGTACTATCAAGGGAATAGTTTGGTGTCTGACCTCTTGAGGTCACCTATCCTATGTCCTAAACGTCTCTCCTTCGTATCAGAAGCTGTCAGACAGATAAAACACACCTGAGTCAAGAGCCCGGCTAATTTTCAAACTCTTCCTGCTTCACTGATCGCCTTTAATGCGATAAAAAAAAATCCTGACCCAGAGTGTTGACGAGACAGACGCCGAACATGTCGAAGCAGAGCAGGGCGTCATAGACTCGAGCTCCGCCTTCATGATTCATGAAGATGTGATAAAGGACCGAGCCGACGATGGGAGAGAGGCAGGCTATGTAATGTATGATGCAAAGCCACTGCTCGTCAACTTCGGACCAGGGAATGCTGAGAGGCAGTAGCAGCAGGAAGCACATGAATGGGATACCTGCAGGAAAGACCAGAAGGATCTTTGTAATCTGCGTCGCCTAAATAGAGCAAGAAAATCTGTAGTGCGGTTAAAGAGAATATACAATAAAAGTAGAAGTCTTAAATAACATTTAGTGGCCACTATCCAATTTTAGTGCACTCAGTGAAATGTAATGCACTATTAATACTCAAATGATATGCTAGAACAGCCAAGAATGGAGGTGCTACCCTGAACGTACATTCATGTCCTAGATAGTGACGTGCACAGTAATATCATGGACGTGTAGGTAATCCTGCTCCAGTGTGGAAGCTTAATGTTCTTAATCACTGTAATGTGCTTAAAAAGGGTTGTCCGTTCAAAGTCAGCCGAGTGTCTGTCCTCCAGATTTCTCACCTCAAAGTGAGTGCTATGATAAGAGAAGTTGACAATAGAAACGTGCTATGTAATTGTCATAACAGTGATTTCAATGTCTGCTGCCATAAGCTCGCAAACGTCTTCTAAAAGTGCTGCTAATACTATTACTATTACCTCACTACTAGTTACAGGTCTGAGACTGGAATAGCCGTGTTTTATGTTTGATATAGAAGCAGGTCTAATACATTTATGAAAAAGTGCACTATGATTTACATTTGATAAACTAGTTGTTCTGGGTTTACTTGCAGAGACGTATGCTAGTGTACTACTATACGCTAACATTTGTAAGTAGAACACTTGAAAAGATGTACACTACGTGACAAGTGAAGTGCTTAATTTTATTAGGTTTTTATATAAGCAAGTTTTAATCCAGTATTCAAATATTGTTGTGAACATTCAAATTTGCAATTGGAGAAGAGCAGCGTCGACGCCAAGCAAAATGATTTAGCTAGCTAGCACATAGCTTTTGTTCTGTTTATAAACACAACGGAAAGGTGCAGCGACAGTGAAAACAATACAGAATGATCAGGAACATCAACATTTACCTCAGATACAGTGCCTTGTGAAAGTATTCGGCCCCCTTGAACTGTTCGACCTCTTGCCACGTTTCAGGCCTCAAACATAAAGATATAAAGCTGTAATTTTTTATGAAGAATCAACAACAGGTGGGACACAA
>JAFFST010000003.1:22148-36783 GCA_022414735.1 Noturus placidus | reverse complement strand
TTTGGATTTTTTTTCACCTTAAATAATAAACACCTTCATTTACAAATTGCATTTTGTGTTTACTTGTGTTGTCCTTGACTATTGTTTAAATTGGTTTGATGTTCCAAAACACTTAAGTGTGACAAACATGCAAAGGAACAGGAAATGAGGAAGGGGGCAAACACTTTTTCACACCACTGTATAATCACAATCAGAAAGAAAATCTTATTTGAAAAACAGTCGTTCTTACTGTTATCTTGTTACAATGGTCAAGATAAACAGTGTATTTACCTTGATAGAACATGGCATGATATTGTTTAATCAAAAAAATCAAAAGACTTGTATGTAGGTGGAAAAAAACAGCTCACTGATGACTATTGAAAACATGAGTTTCAAGCGCACTATATCGGTGGTTTTCAAAGTGGGGGCCGCCAGGGGGCGCCAGGGGCCTCAACATTTTGGTGTGAAAAATAAATTCTCACTCTCAGACACACACACACACACACACTCAATTCCTAATGTAATTTAATGTAAATATGTGAGATGTAATTATTAATAAAAATGGGGATATATTCAGAAGTCTGTATTTTTAATGTGTTTTAAAGACATCTTGCAAAAGGGGGGCAAATGTTAATGCCATTTGGGGGGCCTTGCCCTGGAAAAGTTTGGTAACCAATGCACTATATGATCAGAGACATTAACAAACACAGTAAAAAGTTTAAAATCTTTACCTAATATTTTGATAAAGATATAATTTTTTAACAAAAGCATAAAACCTACGTTCATGTCATGGACATTGTCTGATATGGTGGCCGAAGCTGCAGCGATCCCACCTGCCGTTGCTACTCCCAGCCCAACAGCAGACACAATCAGAGAAACCCCAAATGTAACAGGCATCAGTGCCAGACCAGCGATGGCCGCTACACCACCCACAGCTGTGGTTGTGCCTCCTGTAATGTTGGCGATCTTAGCGTGACGGTGGAAGTTGCTGATGTCATCTCCAATGGTGTAGAGGCACAGCACATGCTGGTACAGGACTTCGGCTTGCTCGGTGAAAACTTTATAGAAAACTCTGAGTCCACGGTGGACTTTGTCAGCAATCTCAGTGAAAGATCTGATCAAGAGAGAAGAAAGTAGTGGTTGAACTCCATTTTTTTATTATTATTATGCATTGTATCATCATGTTCTGTTCATTAGTTAATAATGGGTTTCACATATGCCTAGGTCAACTGTTTGGCTTTTATTGTTTAGAACATCCAGTATTTATTATCCTAATTTCAATTATAAGTGATGTATCCATCATTCATGGATACCGATGCTTAGGGTCCTCCTAGTGGCAGTTGGGTAAGCGTTATGATGCAAAAGATGTGCTCATACTCATAAAGTCAAGCACAAGTTTCATGCTAGAAAACTTTTGTTTAATTTTTATTAAAATTTTAAAAATAGTATTTCTTTACATAACATAAGGGTTAAATGAATGACAAGTGAATCATTTACTTAGTCTCATCCTCCTTTACACTGATTTCCTCATCTGGTGGCAGTTCGTCCCACACTGGGAAAGAAAATTGGATTGTGTGAATATCTATGCTAACTTATGTGTTTATGGTTGTTTAACAGATTAAGATTTTGGAGTTTTGGAATAGTAATGATGAATGCTTACGTTCTACTGTGTTCCACCACTCCATCAGACTGTCAGTGTCCTGTATGTGAAACCCAAAAGAAGAGTTCTGAATTTGTATTGATACAAACAAATGCACCCAGTACTCCTCCTGTGTGTGTGTGTGTGTGTGTGTGTGTGTGTGTGTGTGTGTGTGTGTGCAAAAGTGCCATTCATAAAAAAACATTAAGATACCGGTTCAATTAACATTCACATTGACATCAGAATGGGAAAATGTGATGCCAGTGTATTTCACTATTTTAATATTTCAGAAACTGCTGATCTCCTGGAATTTTTTATTTTTTTGTGGACAGTAGTCTCTAGAGTTATAACAAAACCGTGTGAGAAACAAAAAAACATTCTTTAAGTAACAATTTTGTGGGTGGAAACGGCTTGATTTATTTGACTACCTTGAGAATCAACGGCCCTGGGGCACTGTTCCCACCTTGTGGAAGTTCTAAATAGTGCAAAAGGATTAAATGCACATGTGCATACAGTTCATGCATAAGGAATGTTGCGTCATGTGTATTGTACACTGTTCCTAGTGTTAAGTTTAACCGTCTTAACCGTTGCATATACGTATTTGTTTCTTTTGCACTATTTAATTGTTCCACAAGGTCGCAACAGAGACCCAGGGCCACTGATTCTCAAGGTAGATGAAGAAAAAACGGACTAGATGGAAGAGACGGAAATGAATGCAGGTTAGAAAGTACCCCATTTGTATAATTCTAGCCTTAATGTGTATAAGGATTTGTATACGGGTGCTAATTGTGGCAAGAGATTGCCAAAGCATTGTTCTTCATGTTGTTGTGATTCTTCTTCATTGTCGTCTTTCACACCAGAGGACCTGCTGTACTGCTCTGTACTGACTCTCCTAGGTCAGGATGGGGAAGTGCAAGTTTTCGTAATGCACATGCGCCTGTGTACGTATACATGTCAAATGGAGTATAATTTGAAAGGCTATGAGTAGGACTGTAAATAAATGAAGTATACCAGAGGAGTAAGGAGTAAGTCCTAGTCCTAGAAGTAAGTGAAATAATGATCTCCAGTTATCAGAAGTGTTTGGTTGCAGTTATTGCCGATAAAGGTGACACAACCATATTGTAAATTTCAGGGGGCAATTTGTTTTTCACATTCGTGATAGGTGTTGAATCACCTTTTTTTTTTTTTTTTTTGCTTTTATAAAATAATAAAATAAACTGTATTGTGTGTTTACACAGGTTGCCTTTGTTTTATGTTGCATTTCGTTTGAAGTTCTAAAACAATTTAGTATGAAATATACAATACTATATCTCAGCACTGTATGTAACTGTGCTTCTGTGAACTTCACCTGGTCAGAAATTGCCTTCAGGGGAAAATGCCTGTATGGCCATTGTGCTGAAAATAATGCCTTATTGTGACTTTGTTGGAAGGTCTCAGCACACAACGTACTACACCAGGTTATTCTAACTGCCCTGGGGATTAGCAGGGGTTCACAGAATCATAGTTATGCAGCTGGAGTTTTTATTTTTCTAGTGAAATACTGTGGTATGGGGTGATATTTTTTCTTTAACTGTGGTGACCAAAATCTCTGATTGACTGGAAGACTCACGCCTTCCTCTTCTTCCTCCTCCTTCACTCGTTCCAGATCCTTGTCTTCATCTGCTGCTCTTGCTCTCCTCACATCCATCTGGGAAGACATCCACTCAGCCTGAAGAAATTGATAGAGAATCACACATGTTCAGAAATGTGTACATAAGAAAATCACGAATGGATATGCCTGAAGGTAGTAAAAAAATGTCTACATATTGAAAAAGCACTTTTTATTAGGTGAAAGTGAGAAAGGAGATTGCTGATAAAGCCATATTTTTTTTTTAAATAAATGATAATAGCACTCATTTGAGTCCATCATCTTGTTGCGTCTCTTCTAAATTAGTATTACTTTGAAATGTTAAAAAAAAGAAATTAAAATAATGATTTTGACAGACTCTGGATGGAAGCACTGTCACATTCAAAAAGAAGTCACACATAGTCAGAAACTACTTTAGGAGGTGACCCATTTCATTACATAATGAAACATTTTAAGCTTGTTGAGCTGGTTTAAGCACATATTGGAGAGTCAAAAGGCATAACACACTTGGCCAACATAGCTTCGTAATCTCTCTAGATAAACAAAACAGGCAGAAACTTAGAGCAGAAATAACAATTGGCCCTGTAAACAAGCTCTGTTGCCTCGATGTTTCACAATACATTATTAGGTTTTTGTTATTCAAGAATGTACTTTAACTGTGACTGTATGTGTTTAAAGTGGGTGTGGATACCTTGGCTGCTTCTGAAAGGTAGTAATCACCAGAAGTAGCACCTAGTGGTTCAACGTCTTCAGGAAAGAACACTTGGTACTTGGCCTTTAGGGTCAATGATGAAAAGTGTATTAAAAATTGAGGTGGCATAATGAGCACTGATGATCGCATTTCAATACGATACAAAACACACTACATTTACATGTTTGGGAATGTGTGTGAACTGTGCAATGCATCATGTATTGTTGGATGTGTTTCTTGTTTATTTAGCACTTATCCTTATTTTGTTGTTATTCACAAACCAGAAACACTGGTTTAAGAATTCTCTGCACCCCCAGTGAACACCTCCCTTAGAGAGTATTATAGCATTGAGCCTCTTATTGTATTGTTGAGTAGGTAAGTACTGTGATGGGTGTAATGTTAGTATTATAAGAGCATTTTTGTGATTTTCTATGAAGGTTGCAAGTGATACAAATCACTTGCAGAATTACTTAGAAATGATGACAGCAAACAATACTGGAAGGCATGATAAATGGCTTGGCATTAAAGTGTAAACTGAAAGTGCAACATGAGTACATGCCTAGCTTATATAAAAATGCTACTGGCTGTGACTGTGGCTGTGGCTCAGGTGGTAGAGCGGGTTGTCCACTAATCGTAGGATTGGCAGTTCCATTCCCAGCCCATATATCGAAGTGTCAGTGGGCAAGACACTGAACCCCAATTTGCTCCTGATGCCAAGTTAGTGCATTGCATGGCAACTCTGCTACCATTGGTGTGTGTGAATGGGACACAGTGTAATGCGCTGTGGATTAAATTGCAGACATTTACTAATATGTAATACCTTTGATTTGCTGCTTGGCAGATGTGCTTTTTTCAGCTGCTCTGTTTTTGAGTCCTAAACACACACCAAAAAAAAACACACCCATTACTTGCTTAGATGACAGAGATAGAAAAAACAAGTTAACATGGAGAATGAAAAGAGAGATAAACAGAGATATTAACAGATACCTTTGTATGATTCTCCATCCAGTCATCAACTGTAATGTCTCCTGATTTAAAAAGGTTTGCACCTTTCTCTGCATCATTTACACCCTAAATATCACAAAAATACTCTATGTAAAGAAGAATGCAATGTATTCAGCATAGTGCCCTATAATCTATAAATTAAATAAACCAAATAAAATACAATAAAAAAACAGTATCACCTTTGAGTCTCTCCGGATTATTGGTGGAACCCTTTGTACAGGTGACTTCCTCATCTATGAGAAATGAAATATCAGGTAAAATTTACAAATATCATCAGAAAGCCCCCATTAACTAATACAAATCCCAGATTAAATTTTTTAAGATAAAATACCTCACTATAATCTTCAGATGCATTGATTCCCAACCCTTGAATGTCACTGGCTTTAAACAAATCAGCACCTTTCTGTGGGATGTCATTCTCCAGGGTACTCTAAAGACAGTTTTGAAAACAAAATTTGAAAGCTGTCTAGGTATGTCTATGAACAAACAAAAGCAATGTTACATTACAGAACAAAGCATTACCTTCGATCCTTTCCGAGACACGTGAGGAAATGAGAATTTAATAGGTTTCTTCTGTAAACCAATAGCAACAAAAACAATAAATCCCAGTGAAGTCATAGACAGGGATGAGAGAAGGACAAGCATTAGAGACTTACTGATCGATAATCTTGTAATTTTTGTGTTTTTCCACTGCTCTCTGGAGATTTGGGAGAAAATTGCTCGTGCTGGTTCTCTGCCTAAACATTCAAACATAAAAAAATGGTTCTAATATGTAATTTAATGCTATAGGGACTTTATTTTTTTTGCTAAATTCTCATGAAGAACAGTATGAATATTTAATCAAAGACTACTTAAGCACAATGAACTCCGTCTGCACTACAGTACATACAAGTAACTCAGTAGAGACACGATGATTTTCCCTCTTAGCTCTTACAGACATGTTTTCCTATGAAAACAGATATATGTAAATAACCATTTTTGATCATCA
Source organism: Noturus placidus (assembly GCA_022414735.1). Taxonomy (NCBI): domain Eukaryota; kingdom Metazoa; phylum Chordata; class Actinopteri; order Siluriformes; family Ictaluridae; genus Noturus; species Noturus placidus. Next base: position 30,854 of record JAFFST010000003.1, on the reverse strand, counting down.
ACACTTAAATATAATCACTAACAAAACTTTAAAACATATATGTAGGGGGTATGGGAAAACTTGTCTAATATTACTATGATTGCTGACAGAAAAACATAATGTTTATCTGCCTAGAATTCAATTTCGAGAAACAATAAATATATTTCAACAAAATAACACGGAAATGCTATTTTCCAGATTATTGGTGGAACCCTTTGTACAGGTGACTTCCTCATCTATGAGAAATGAAATATCATATAAAATCTACAAATATCATCAGAAAGCCCCCATTACTTAATACAAATCCCAGATTAAATTTTTAAGATAAAATACCTCACTATAATCTTCAGATGCATTGATTCCCAACCCTTGAATGTCACTGGCTTTAAACAAATCAGCACCTTTCTGTGGGATGTCATTCTCCAGGGTACTCTAAAGACAGTTTTGAAAACAAAATTTGAAAGCTGTCTAGGTATGTCTATGAACAAACAAAAGCAGTGTTACATTACAGAACAAAGCATTACCTTCGATCCTTTCCGAGACACGTGAGGAAATGAGAATTTAATAGGTTTCTTCTGTAAACCAATAACAACAAAAACAATAAATCCCAGTGAAGTCATAGACAGGGATGAGAGAAGGACAAGCATTAGAGACTTACTGATCGATAGTCTTGTAATTTTTGTGTTTTTCCACTGCTCTCTGCAGATTTGGGAGAACATTGCTCATGCTGGTTCTCTGCCTAAACATTCAAACATTAAAAAAATGGTTCTAATATGTAATTTAATGCTATAGGGATTTTATATTTTTTTTTGCTAAATTCTCATGAAGCACAGTATGAATATTTAATCAAAGAATACTTAAGCACAATGAACTCCGTCTGCACTACAGTACATACAAGTAACTCAGAAACAATGATTCTTAATAAACCTGGGAAACCTATTAAATCAACTTTTTTTTTTTTTTTTTGACAATATGAGACAATTAACATATTTACTACACCCCAACATAATTTACCTTGTGTAGTTGGTGAGAAAGAGAGTGTTTGAATTCCAGTGGTTTCTTCTGTCAAAGAGGAATTTTCCATTATAATAACAGTTCGTACAAAGTAACACAAGCTAAAAAGTAGGTCAGATAGATACCGGTCTGCAGTCTTTCATCACTGGCTCTTCACTGTTCCTCAACCTGTCTTCATATGACTCCTGATTCAGTTCACTCTGTGGACATTTACGGTAAAAGAAAAAAATATATAACTTGAACTTCCTGAAAATTAGGATGCTACACAAATAACATAACTACCATAAACATGCAAGTTTTCATTCATCTTCAGTGACCATTTTATCCTGAGCATGGTAATAGTTGACCCAGTACATCACAGGGTCACACATTCACACATTTATTTACACCTAGTGGCATTTTAGCATAACCAATATGTATCTCTATGTTTTAGATGGTGAAAGGAAACCAGTGAACCAAGAGAAAACCCATGTGAACATATGGAGAACATTTTACAGACAGTAACCTAAGCTCAGGATCAAACTCAGGACCCTGGAGCTGTGAGGAGGCAATGCTAACCACTCCTAATAACTATGGCATTTCTTTAATGTTGCATTTTTAATAGTAGTTTGACATGCACAAATGATAACTAGCAAGAAATCTACCCTTTAACCTACTATTTAACATTTCTAAATTCTACATTTATTATGTGCTACTGAAATATCAGAGTACAAACCTTGGAGGCTGGCACAAACTGTGATACATCTTCAAAACATTCACGAGCAGTTTTTTTCTGGACAAAGAAGAAAAAAATAGACAGAGGCTCATGCCTGAAAAGCAAGGCATTTGTGGGTTCTTATTTATAAAACTTTGTTTATAAAACATATTTAAAACATATTTAAAACATTCATGAAATTACCTTGGATTCTCGGTATTGCAAATGAGGAACTATGAATTTAGTTTTTTTGCTCTGTTGAGAATTAATACAGTCATTATTAATTCATGCATAATGAAAACCAAATACATATATACAGCATAACAGGGAGTGAGTAAAAACCTTCACTGATTTGCTCTTCATTATTGCATTCTGGTCTTTTTGTTCAGGCAAGAAATGGTCATCTGATGCATGGAACTACAATCAAAAATTCACACTTTAAATTAACATGCAAGCAAAATACAGAATATAAAGGAGTACAAATATATTTATTTTATAAATATAGTATATAGGTAAATTTTTTGATTTATTAACCATCACCTTTGTCCCCCAAGGCATAGTATCACCATAAGCACCATTTAAGCTGTCAGGATAGTTTTCCTATTGAAGAAAATTGATCATGGTATAAATACAATATTAAGCTAACAGATGCAAACAAACCCAAAAAAATCCAAACCAGGAACACATATAGGAACCATCCTAATATGGTTCTTTCCTTCTTTTCACATTCATACAGTACATTTATCACATAAACATTACATACATGTGATGTAATGTAGTGAAATGTTTTTCCTTAATTACTAGTCCCACAGTGCAATAACAAACAGACCAACAATGACTAAGGATATACACAGATAATAAATATAGAAAAATATAATACAAACATAGTAAAGATAATAAAATACAATAGACTGTAGAATAAAATATAATGGGCTGTAAATAATATGATGTGAATAAATGAAATATAATAGAAATATGATGTGTAGAAGTAGATATACAGAGTTGTAAAGCATATTTAGAGAATGAGTGGATGTGTCTATTCTAGATTCAGTGAGGGGTCAATCAGAATGCAATAGGACCAACTCATAATGGTGGTCATACTGTTGACCTGATACTAACATATGGAATAAATATAGGTAATATATAGTCATATTTTCTCAGTCAGAATCTATCTCAGACCATTATCTCATCTAGTTTAAATTGCCTATCGATCATAAAATTTGCACCTTGTCACGTTACCCCGTCAAATGTACATTCACGCCAGTTACTGCACAGAGTTTTATTAATAACCTCCCAGAGATATCAGCTATGACTGGATCACCATCTGATCCCAAAGAACTTTATCAGGTGACTAAATATTTAGTGTCAACGTTCCACTACAAGCTAGATAAGGTTGCTCAACTTAAAAAAAATGCTAGCATCCTGGTATAACGATCACACATGCTCCTTAAAAAAGACCACTCGACAATTAGAACATAAATGGCAAATTGGTAGTATTTCAAACAGCATGGAAGGGGAGCCTCCTGAACTATAGAAAATCTTTTACTAGATCAGTCTATCTCTCCACACTAATTGAAAATAGCAAAAATAACCTTAGATTCTTAGTTAATACTGTAGCAAAATCACCTATGAATAAAACCACAACAGAAACATGCACACAATCATTATATAGCAGCAACGATTTCATTATTTGTTTTCACTGGCAAAATTGAAAATATTAGTCAAAAAATCCAAGCTATTAATTTCAAACCAGACAGTCTAATAATGTAGATAATAATATCACAATGTCAGATCAACTTGTATACTAGTGAAATATTTATATACAATTGATCATAATATTCTCCTTGGTAGAGTAGAAAATGTTGCTGTCATTATGGGAACGGCTCTCTCCTGGCTCAGGTATTATTTGACTTATTGTAATCATTTCGTTGATGTAAATGGGGATTGCTCTAGGCATACTTATGTAAAGTTTAGTGTTCCACAAGGTTCTGTTTTAGGCCCACTGCTTTTTACTTTATATATGCTACCTCTGGGTCAAATTATTCGTAAACATGGAATTAGCTTCCACTGTTATACTGATGATACACAGTTGTATGTTTCAGCGAAGCCAGATGACAGACATCAGCTTAATAAAGTTGTTGAATGTGTAAAGGACATTAGACACTGGATGCTTATTAACTTCCTTTTACTTAATTCTGACAAGACAGAAGCAACAAAGTCTTGGTCTATGAGATTTGCAAATTATTGCATTCTATTTTTATTTACAGTTTACACAGCATCCCAACTTTTTTGGAATTGGATTTGTTTCGGGGAATATGAGTAAATTAGCATGACAACATTCACCTCTGCAAATCTGACCATATATTGTACAGTACCTTTGATTCTTGGGGAACTGTGTCTATTTGCTGAACCCTCGGGTCATCTCCTGATTTATCCTGAAATCAAAACACTTTTTAACAATGTGCCTCCGTTTATCATTAAACATTTGGGTAATTTAAATATCTTTAAGTTTGAATATTACCTTTAACCTTCTTCCAGAGATCGTCAACTTTATTCTCTAAAAAGAAAGGGAATTCCAATGAAAGCAGTGACCCTGAAATATTATTAAATCATATATCATTATATAAAGATTGAAAGATTCATAAACATACTGTTTTGCTAGATTTCTTCCCAAGAGAGATTGCATTGAGAGCTGCCTCAGATTCTAGGGAACTCTGCATGAGGACATTTAAAATTAGTGAAGATGCTAAAAATTATTCTTCAATTTAATTGTTTCTAAACTAAAAATAAAAACAGAATTATTATTCTGACACAAATGAATATCAAAGATGTGATTGATTACTCACCTTCAAAGACTCCCTCCTTAATTTCAATTTCCCAGCCTGATAAAATAAACAAAGACAAAGATGCGTTTGCATTATAAGGTTTTGAATTGTTATACAGACAGATTAAATATACATTCAATAGTCATAATGTGCTGTATTCCGAGCTGACCTGGGGTGAAGATAATAGCGACTTTGTGTATTCAAACCTTACACAACCTCAAACGGGTGGAGTTTGCCAGAGATGAACAGTGTCTGACAGTGGCCACTGATGTGCTTTGGTCAGTAAATAAACTCAAAAGTATTTGGAATGGCATTCAAAATCATTACTGACATTATGAATTAATTAATTGCATGTATTATCACTATAATAGCTGCCCAATTTTATTTATTTATTTATTTGGTGCACATTTAAGAGATCAGAGGAAATGGCATCTTAATCAGAGACAATACTTACCTCGAAGACAGAATTTCATATAACATGTTGATTGTTATATAAGAAATAAAATACTTGGTGTCATTCTGTTATGAGTGCATTCATAATACAGTCAGAGTTCAGACCGATGGCAAGTGGGTCTTGGAGCCGTGTTGACCCAGGAGTATGAAGGAGAGGAACATGTTGTAGCATATGCATCCAGATTACTACATGGTGTTGAAAGATCATACTCAGTGTCTGAAAAGGAGTGTCTAGCCGTAGTCTTGGCTGTGGAAAAGTGACGACCTTACTTTGAAGGACAATGCTTTGAGGTCATCACCAAACATGCAGCTTTGTCTTGGGTCTTCAACCATCCAAAACCTTCCACCAGGTTAACACGATTTACCATCTGGCTCTAGAGTTTTGATTTGGAGGTGAAGTATCGGAAGAAGCAATGTAACATTGTATCTGATACCTTGTCCAGAAGTAAGGATGACATGACGTCTCCAACAATGCTATATGAGGAGCTCAGAAAGTGTCTGATAATCATGCGAGCCTTCAGATCGACTGGGATTGGTTAGACGAAGCGCAACAGAAAGACCATGAAGTCAAAGAAATGATGGCCAAGTTGCACCTCAAATTGAAAATACATTGCACCATTGAAAATAGATATCTCTTGAAGTGTGCAGAGCAAGCAGCAAGGACAGAAATTTTGATTAGTCATTCCAATGTGCTTCCATGAGGAACTTTTGAAGTTTGCTTATAATAGTCCTTTGAGTGGACATTTTGAACGGTTGAAAACTCTCCTGTGGCTGCTAGAAGTTGCATTCTGGCCAAGTATATGGAAAGATGTCTGGAAATATTGTAGAGACTGCCACATATGACAACAATACAAACCTTCCATCACTAAATTGTCTGGAAAGTTACAGTCATCCCCAGATCCAGATTTGGTCGGTGTAGCTCTTATGGGACCATTTCCCAGAAGTACAAATATAAGTACAAAGGTATGAATACCTCATTGTTGTGGTGGAATACTGCTCCTAATGGGAGGACATATTCCCCAATTCGGAGAGCTAAAGCACCACAAGTGACAAGAATCTTGGTTGAGGAGGTCTATACTCGTTGCAGTAACCCTGCCTACCCTGTGTCCGATTAAGGAGTTCAATTTACATCTTGGCTCCTCACATTAGTAGGTCAACAAAGGGGAGTAGTTCAAATTATGACCACTGCTTACCACCCACAGACCAATCTGACAGTACGGATTAACCATACATTGAAGACAATGATTGCATCTTATATAAAAGATTGTTACTGTTTCAATACAATTCAATCAAAGAAATTATAATTTATGTAGCAATACTTTATTATTTTTGGATTGAACTTGATTTATTGGCAGTTGGTTTGTTCTAAGTATTGAGTTCTGTGTTGATTTGTTATGCTGGTTTTGGGTTCATCAGTGTGTTAACTGTTACTGTCCAGTGCTTTCATATATACAGTTGTTTAGTGTTTAGTGAGTTATAAGGCTCTTACAGTTATTTTAAATGCAACCATTAGCAGAAGTGAATTCCTCATTTTCTGTAATTTTTGTCTAAAATTAAGGTGAGGTAGTTACAGTACCTCAAAATCACCACTCTTTACAACCGTGGTGAGCAGAAATGCATCTCAGAACACACAACATGCTGGACAATGATACGTATGGGCTACAACAGCAAAAGACCACATTAGCTTCACTCCTCTCAGCCATAAACATAAATCTGAGGCTATAGTGGGTACAGGCTCACTGAAACTGGACAGACTACATCTCTTTCTGCTGTAATAAAATTTTAAGGGTATGTAAACTTTTACAGTGAACTTTATGTAGTTATTCAGTCAATGATGTGTACCTAATAAAGTGGTAATTAAGTGTATACTGTATAATGAATTACATACGGGTTTCCATTCAGGGCTAAGCTCGGGGCTGTCCTCTGGCCAGTCCTCTACACACTTCTCCTGGAAAACAGCACAAATGTGCACATTTAAAACAAATGTCCAAGCACAGTGTTTCATAAGCGCACACACAAAAGCACACACCTGGCCAATGAAAAGAACGTCCTCATAAACTTGGCTGTGGATATTTTCATCAGCTAGCATGGTGTCCTGTCACCACAAAACACAAAAATGATTAGTTTTCTACACACTTCCATACTCAACGTGCAGGAGTATCACAGTTTATTTTAAATAACACGTCAGCAGTGTACTATTAGATTAACGTAAACTGCTTACATATATTCACAATGGACTTTTTCAAGAGGATGGCTTGTATGTTACCACACCTCTAATCCAATAATCATAGCAATAGTAGTTGTAGCAGTATTAGAGAGAGAAAATAATTGGACAGAAATTACCTGGATTTTAGTTGTAGCTCGTGGCACAACGGGTATGGATATGGGAGTTGGCATGGTTGATGTAAACAGAGTCTGTCCAGGTTTCGGTTCAGCAGGTACAGATACAACAGGTGTGGAAATAATGTTGTGGTTGATACTCTGAAGAATTGAAAAAAGAAGATTTGCTGAAGGTAGGTAAACAAGCTACTTAAAAAGCACTAATGAAAGATACAGTCCTATGTAGGGATACATATTAAATTATTTTAGAGTATGAGAACGCGTGTTTTGGTAGTTGTAAATCGGTATTGATACTGATGCTAAAATGAGTAACCTGCTTAGTATTTAAGCAAACTGGGGACATCATTAAACAGTTATGTTTATGTTGGTTGTCTCCAAATGCTGCTAGTAATAAACTACTTATGTTGAATTTTATATTTAAGATGATATGTTGTTTAAACAGGCACCAGGGCAGCCTACCTGAGCATCACCGAGGGTCATCTTTAAAATTAATTGCACTTTGACACATAAGCAAAGTGTCTCAGTGCTCGCAGAAGTGAAGTGTTCTCACACACAACAGTTTCTCTACATACTCACTTTGCTGCTCCACACATGAATGCAGTTGTGAGCTCAATGCATGACACCTTATACTCATTTTGAAAAACCAGTCTTGTTGATACTGCACTGAGTGCTCAGGTCGGCCATCCTCACACTCTATCTGTTCAGTAGTGCAGCTGTGACTCAGGTGGTAGAGCAGAATGTCCACTAATTGTAGGGTTAGAGGTTCGATTCCTGGCCCCGCATGACTCCGCATGACTCCACATGACTCCACATGCCAAAGTGTCCTTGGGCAAGACACTGAACTCCAAGTTGCTTAGGAAGGCAAGTTAGCACCTTGCATGGCAGCTCTGCTACATTGGTGTGTGAGGGTGTGTGTGAATGGGTGAATGAGACACAGTGTAAAGCGCTTTGGATAAAAGCGCTATATAAGTGCGCCATTTACCATTTAGTGCCACAACATACACTAGGCTTATGTAACATAGTATACTTGTGGTATCAGATGTTGGTATCTGAGCTTGAGGCGAAGTATGAAGTATGGTATCAGACTGCTATACAGTGGTGTGAAAAAGTGTTTGCCCCTTCCTCATTTCCTGTTCCTTTGCATGTTTGTCACACTTAAGTGTTTCGGAACATCAAACCAATTTAAACAATAGTCAAGGACAACACAAGTAAACACAAAATGCAATTTGTAAATGAAGGTGTTTATTATTAAAGGAGAAAAAAAATCCAAACCATCATGGCCCTGTGTGAAAAAGTGATTGCCCCTTAAACCTAATAACTGGTTGGGCCACCCTTAGCAGCAACAACTGCAACCAAGCGTTTGCGATAACGTGCAATGAGGCTTTTACAGCGTCCTGGAGG
>JAFFST010000003.1:0-15236 GCA_022414735.1 Noturus placidus | reverse complement strand
CAAACATGCAAAGGAACAGGAAATGAGGAAGGGGGCAAACATTTTTTCACACCACTGTATGTTTTTTTTTTACAGTAAAACTGCTAGGTAAATTCATTTTCATATTTTATTGGAATAATCCTTGGTGTCATGTAAGCCTAACTTAAAATATGCTTAGATATATGTATTAAGATTTTGTGTGTAGAAATTATTACCTCAATTTTCTTGAGTAAATTTTTACAGTGTGCTATGTTTAACTATGTGTCTGGAAAAAGCCAGTTACACAATTGTTCTGTGGTTGCTATGAAAAACAGCAGCTTGTATGTGAACCTTGTCAGACAGACTGATGCTGATTGCTGATAAATGTTTATTAAGGGGCATTTATGAAACAAAAAAAATTGCATGTTGTACCCTGGTCATGGTAGTCCCTTCACTTCGGCATAACACCATAATAAGGCTTGGAGAACGGCACAGAACAAGTCAACTGTACGCTTACTTCACACCGTCTAAGTGTTCTCAAAGTCTCCTTTATGCTGTTAGTGTGTGTGTGTGTGTGTGTGTGTGTGTGTGTGTGAATGGGTGCAGGGGTGTGTAGTTAGAACTCCGGAAAAAGCGAGCACGTGCGTGTGTGGGAAGTGTAGTCCTCAGCGGCCATGTTTGAAGTTTGCGGTGCCTCCTGGGAAACTGAGTTAGGTTTGGCTGTGATATGACATGGGGAGAATGAGGTGAATAATAGACAAATACTGCAAGATAACTGTACAATTACAATTACAGCTACATGTATAATGGCTCACTTTATATTGACATACGGTATGGAGTAGCTTGCAGGGTGCTAAGAGATGGATGAGATGAAGTAAAGTAAACTGCTCCCTACATGTGTCATATCGCAGCAAACCAGTGACTACATTTCCCATCATGCACTGTGGCCTACTAAAATGGCCACCATGGACTGCAATTCCCAGAACACTCTTCATTCTAATCACGCACTCTACACAGTATAAACAGACTGGTTTCTAACAATGTCTTTGCTAAGTATTAGCATTATCACTGTACCATGCGATTATACCCTCGTTTTGTTTCATGGTTCTTGATCTTGTTCTCGTTTCTAGATTTGCCCAGTTTATGCCTGTTTGCCAATCACCTGACCTTGCCTGTTTCTTGACCTCGCTATTGTTTAGTGTTTTGGATTTGTCTGCCTGTCTCTCTCTTTGATTTTCCTTTCTCTCTCTCTCTCTCTCTCTCTCTCTCACTCTCTCTCTCTTATTAAACGCTTATCTGCATTTGCATCTGTCCTACCTTCATCACGAGGAATATGTGACAACATGCTACTTTCTCGCCTCGCTAAGTTGAGAAGTTTTTGCTGAAGGAAAGGGAGTGAACGTGGGTTGGCTGAAAATACAGACACCAAAAAGTTTATCTCAGTAAACATTACAACGAATTAGATTCACATAGCAAATGAGATTCAAGTATCATCAAGTAATATGATTCATATTTTGTTTAAACATGGTTTGTTGGTGTTCAGTACATTTTTTTACTGACAGCAAACAATCTTGCAGTCTTATTGAAAATAATTTTCACCTTATTCATGGCATGAACAAAAAAAAAATAATAAAAAAAAAAACAATCAAAACACAATGTTAGGAAAGAGACTGCAAATGAAAAAAAAAATCACCAATAAAGATCAGTATCCATAACTGCTCAAAGGAATTTAGCTTATATTAACCCCAATATTTTTGCTATCCTGTGTAATGTTATAAAAGCCCCATTACTGTTTCCTAGAGAACACGTGATTAACAGAAAGGAAAAGCGAAAGTGGGGGAATTCCATAGCACTCTTTATAAATAGGTTCGCCAATTCAGACAGTTTTGACACACTTCATCATTACCTGTGAGGTAAGTATGACAACGTTTCTGTTATACTTCAGTACAAAAAGATAATGAGTAAATCGGTTTCATGTAGAGAGCACCTTTGATTTCATTGTTCTGTATCATAGTCAGTTTTGGTAATTTGTCACAGGATGAATCGTAGTCCAATGTTAAAAATCAATAGTGTAAATTAATCCATATATATCTAGAACATTGATTCAATAAATATATTTTTTCAGAGAAAGATATATGTTATATGTGTATAAACATTCTGGTACCTATTCTAGGACACATTATTAATCAAAAATTTATATTAATACAAAAAAGAACAAAAATATAACAACAGAAAACCCACCCATGATAATTTATTCCAGGATATTGACAGTTCCCAAATCACTTCAGATGTCTTACCTGCAGATCTTCACCTGTGAGGTGAGTATGGTGAGGTTTATTTTATACTAATGGTTTGCCCTACACCTACAAAGAGGACATAATGAATAGCTTTCTCATAGAGGGAATCTACTAGCTTTATATCAATATTCTATCTAAATGTATAAATATACTTAAATTATAGAGCAGCATACATAATAAATATTCTAGCACATATGTCTAGCGAATACATAATTAAGCAAAATTAAAAGTAACCAACAAAATATAAGATTGTTTATTCCAGGAACTTGATATAAATGTCTTGATACCTGATAATATCATGTAACAGACTATTGTTATATGTTGAATGTGACTAATCAAAAGCAAAAGTAAATATGATGGGGAATACCATGACACTCTTTAAAGGATGATGAACCCGTGAATTACTTGCTGTGTATCATGGGTGGTTTTGTTGGCAATTTGCCACAAGTTTACTCCTAATCATATGATAAAATTTGACAGTATAAATTAATTAATTTCAAATGTTATTACAGGATCTTGATAGGATCTTGACTGATGAACATATATTCTAGGCATCCTGCATTAGTGTCAATCTACCTTACAATAATTTCATTTAAGTATTATTTTTGTCTTAATTTCAAAATTTCTTTACATGTGCCTAAGACTTGATGTAAGGTTATAATAATTGCAGAGCAGTATGCTTAGTTTGTTTAGAAATTATTCTTCAACAAGCTTATTACACTACGTCAACGATCCCAATGTCACCCGATTTAATGTTCTGTTCTTAACCACAGAAAGAGCAAAATGGACTTCTGAACAGCACTGCATCTTGAAGCGCACTTTGCTCTATAATCCACAACTCAGGTTATGGCATCAAGAAATCTACTGTTATCAAGATTGCTTGGTTTGGTCAGATATGGACAGTGGAGTCAGGACGATGTTGTGGAGTTGTTCACTTCCCTTGTGAAACAATACAGTGTCAGGAAAGTAAAGCCTGATTTCTACACATGGATCACAAAAATACTTTACCAAGTGGAAATTCACAAGATCAACAAGTCAGATTTATTATCTAACATTGAAACGAACCCATTTGTGGATGACGTTGAACTTAGAATTAATGACTTTGTTAAAGAAGCAAAAGAGAAAACACTTGACGATATTCTTGAGGAACTGAAAGCAGGAGGAGACATTGATTGTAATATTTTACGTGGAGTTAAGGACATTGTGTTGTCGGAGTCATCACCATCACATCCTGTTTCACCACACCAGAAAGATATAAAGGATAAATTAGTGAAGTTATGTACAGCAGTACAAGCTACCAAAACATGGAAACCAAGGTTGACTCAGATGGTGAGCTGGTGCATCATGGTTCTTTCTGGTTCTAAACAGTTAATCCAGGTTGGCACGGGAGAAGGAAAGTCATGCATAGTGGCTATGTTTGCTGCATATCGTGTCATGAGTGGAGAAAGTGTGGACATTATCTCCAGTTCCCCTGTGCTTGCAGAGCGAGATGCTAAGGAGTGGCGAGAATTTTATAAAAATCTGGGAATCACTGTAGATTACAATACAAATAAAACAGGAGTTCAAGAGCTGATGGAGTGTTATAAGTGTCAAGTGGTCTATGGCACAACTAAGGATTTTGCAGGAGATTGGTTAAGACACAGGTTCCAAAGAGAATATGTGAGACTTAAAAGAGAGTTTCAATGTGTCATAGTAGATGAGGTGGACTCTCTGATGATGGACAAAGGTCTAGAAATTGTCTACTTAAACAGTGAGATGCCTGCAATGGAGACTCTAAATGTAATCTTGGCATACATTTGGTTTGTTGTCAAGCGGGTTGAAGGTCTTAATGTAGAGAAAACACTCGATCTCATTCGTTGCTTAATAATGGCTGAGGATTCAAACATTATGTCATTACATAACTATTTAGAGATCCCCACAGATACATCAGAGATGGAGCAGAATGAATTCCACATTCCAGGCATTACAGAGCACGTCAATGGGAGTCTAAAAATCTGGATTGAAAATGCCTTTCTTGCCAAAACAATGACTTTAGGGCATGAATACATTCTACAAAATAACTGTGTAGTTCCTGTAGATTACAGCTCTACAGGAGTCGTGCAAAATGACATGAAATGGGGAGATGGACTTCAGCAGTTCCTTGAAATGAAGCACCAAACCAGGCTGTCGAATATGTGCGTAATAACAAATTTTATGTCCAATGTAAAGTTATTCAGGAGTTACGATCGGATTTATGGGGTCACAGGGACTCTGGGGAACCAAACCGAACTTGATTTGCTGCAGGAACTGTACAAAGGCATTAAAACTTGCAAAATCCCACCATTCAAACGACGGAAACTTTATGAGAAAGATGGTATTGCAATTAATGATGAAAATGGGTGGGTACAAACCATTTGTAAGGAAGTTAATAAGAAAGTGAACCCCACAGTCTACCGAGGTTCAAGAGCAGTCTTGGTCATTTGTGAAACTATTAAACGAGCACAAATTGTCCACAATGCACTTTCAAAAACAATTTCAACAGACAAATTGAAACTGTACACAAATAACAATATGGACAATACGAAGGTTACAGATGAAGAGATCACCAAAGGTTGTGTCATTGTTGCAACCAATTTGGCTGGTCGTGGGACAGACCTCAAAGTCTGTACTGAAGTAAATGTTTCAGGGGGTCTGTTTGTAGTGCAGACTTTCTTGCCTCTTAATATTCGTGTGGAGCAACAGGCCTTTGGTCGAACTGCACGAGAAGGAAACCCTGGTTCTGCCCAGCTCATCGTGTGCTCCACTCACTTCTCCGAGTCAGTCAAACTGATAATGGCACTAAACTCACCTCTCTCCAGTTTACTTACCCTTCTTAGACGTCTAACAGCCACTCTAGCTGTGTCAGCATTCAGCGAGAATAAGTTTGAAGAGACTCTCAAAATTTGTCAGGAAGACCCCAATGAAAAGAACTGTGGGGTAATGGTGAAAGAACTCGAACGCCTGCTAAACATTGAAAAGCCAAGTGGTTTAACTAATCTGGATATGGAAAAAAGGTCTAGAGATTTAATGGTACAAATGAGACTGTCACATTTTCTTAAAGATGATTTACCAAAAATCACCAAAAAGGAGGAGCTTTTTTCTCAATATCTTAACATGCTGGACGACATTTACAAACAGACTCAGGGTGGCAACCATGAAGATATTGTGTCTTCACTTCATGAGTGCTGGGGCATGTGGCTTCTGATGAAGTTCAATGTGAATGAATCGACAGAAACATTAACAAAGCAGTTAGAGAAAGACCTGCAAAGTGCAAAGAAAAAACTGGAGTGCAACCAGTCGCCTTCCTCTATGATTTACCATTACGTAAGGACTGGCAACACACATCGTCTTAAAGGATCCCTTGCAGATAGCTTTGAGATGTACACAAGAGCCATTGAAAACAATCCTTGTTGGCCTGCCATTGCTTTGTACAATCGTGCACTGACCATTCTGTGCAAAGCAAATCGTGGACATATTGCTCAGGCTTTGACAGACCTGAAGAAGGCTGAGGAAGCAGTAGACTCCTACATTACAAAGTTGTCATTGACTTTGATTTTTCTGCAAGATCCCAACATGACCTCTGACACCTTGCTTACCAAGCAATTTAAAGCCAAACAGCTGGCACAGTATTTACTCAAATTAAGACTCCAACAAGCAATAAATGTGTTGGAGATAGCTGAAAGTCGAGGTTATGATGTGAAAATAACAAAATACCCTGTGTTATTGCTAATGTTGGACCTTGTTTTATTAAGAGCGGGTGGATTTAGCGAGGTGTGCAAAGAGATACTGAATCTCAAATCACTGGGACTGGACACCATCTTTTCACTAGAAATGGTGTTTTCTTTTTTTAAACGTTTGAGTAAAATATTCAGTTAAAGCCTCAGCTACATTGTGATGACATCAAACTATCAGACATTGGAGCCAGACTTAATAGTACTCCATGCTCAAGCCAATATTGCACAAGAAAAAAGTACTGAAGCCAAAATTGCACATAACTGACATATACCAGGGTTTGCGTCCAAAATCTCGTACTACCCTACGACACAGTAGGAGAAAAGCAGTACGCCTGAGGGGTAGTATGAGAAATACCCGCATGGCATACTGATTTTGCAGTACTCAACTGATGGACACTACTGAGAAAAATACAAACATCCCATAATGCAACAGGACCGATGTGGACGAGCTCAGAAAAAAAAAAATCTCTGAAGACAACACATAGGCTCTTAAGTATTAAACCTTGGTTAAACAGGACTAGTTTAAAAATACCCGAATAAATTGTTAACTTGTTGAAGGTTTAAACAAGAAACAAATTGTCACAGTGTTTAAAACCTTTTTTGTGATCTCCATCATACTTTAGCCGGCCAAGATAACGGCAACTAATTTACCTCAGCCTGTTAACCCCGCCCACATTACATTACTAATTCAGTTAACTATCCTGATGTGCATTTTGCCGTTAGTGCGGTTGCTTTGATCTGGTGGTCCCTTAAATATTTTTGTGTTTATGATGACATTGAAGGTCACATGACAATGCCAGCATGGTGGTTGTAGGATGTCCGGGATTGTATTTACAGTATACTACACACACATACTGTTTCAATGGCTGTGCAGTAGGTACTGTCACAGTACATGATTTCGAACGCAGCCTCTGTTTAAGCAAACTCCAATTGTTATGTAACTTCCTAATAGTCTAGTTACATCTGAGGTCTGAATACTGATGTGTGACTCCTCACTATACATGTGTAACACAACTGTGACAATGGCACTGTGCTATTACTCGTACCTGTGAAGTGTGCGAAGGGTCCATTTTTATTTTTTTTGTTTGTTTGTTGTTTGTTTTAAACTCATTCCATTTGATGGCAATAGATTACACAATGTAACTGTTTTCAGCCATTACTACTGCAACCTCACAGCTCCATGTTCGTGGTTTCGGTTCAGAGTTCAGGTGATGATCTGTGTACAGTCTATGCATGTCCTTCAGTTTCCTCTCACTGTCCAATAAAATGCAGACAGCCATACTTGCTATGTTAAATTGCCCCTAATTGTGTGTGCATGGAGCCCTGTGATGTACTGGTGTCCTGTCCACTGTGAATTGTCCCACCTTGCACCAAGTGTTGCTGGCGCAGCATAAGATTCATCACGACCTTGATCAGGATAAAGTAGTTAATGAAAATGGATATAAAAATGTGTCCTTTCTTGACACGGAGAAAGCCATTCATGAATTTGTGTTATCATGTCTTGTATTTTTTTGCGTTTGTTTTATTTACCTTAATCAATGAGCCCGTGCCTGGCTCACATTAATCCAGAACACACCACCTTGCATTCTTGGCTATGTAACTCTTGGGTTTCAGTGAGCACTTCTACAAAACATGTTAAAACCAGTTCTTAATCTCTGGTTTTTACCAGTTCTTATTACTGTAATAACTTTTGATGCTATTTTTGCTGTATCATATTTGTTAGCTTTTTATTTATGTACTGTTTTTTGTGTTATATCTTTGTTTAATTTATTTTTTTTTATATCTCGATTATTAAGTAGCGTGAAGCACTATGTAAGTAACAAATATGTAATTACTTGAAATGTGTTATTCTATCTCATCTGTCTGACTACTACATTTACCATAACTTTCTGAGGTGACCAGTGATATAATCTATATAGGATATTAACATCTTATTGTTATTGCACGTCTTCTTTGACTTAGAGAGGACTTTTTTTTGGGATGTTTTTTTCTAGTATGAATAACATTCCTGAGTACATGCACTATAGTCTAACCCTTGTGTCTCTAGTTGTGTCTCTCTTGCATTTGTACCTTTTGGCAACATTTAGTTTACTGTCAGCTCTTTTATCACGTCTATGCCTCTGTTTTGTCTCAACTGTAAAGAGTCTGAAATAAGTGGATGTCAGTAGAACTTTGGAGATTTTTCATGCAATGAATTCTAGCCATTTTTATCAAGATCACTGGGTACAGGTTTCTCTGGTTTGATTGCAGCACTGACCTTTATATACAGTGAAGTTCAATGAAGAAGTCCTGAACTGTAACAAACTTCCTCATTGTTTCTGAAACTCAACCAATTTGACTCTTTGTCTATTTCTAATAAATTGTTGTAGAAAACCTGTCCCTGCCATTACATACCCCATTGTCACAGAGACAACCCACTAGTCAGTAATAATTGATCTACACAATACGTAATGCAAAAGTACATAATATATTTCGTTCCCATACAAAGGTGAATGGGATATTTTTGGCCATGTCTTTTAACAAAACTGCTCAAGCACCATTAGATCATAAATGGTGACTGATGTCTTGCCACAGTTTCTCAATCAGGTCTGAGCTTTGTGTTGGCCATTCTAACACATTCAAGTTCAAGGTTTTGAACCACTACAGTGGCAGTAGGTTGAAGGTGAACCTCTGCTCGGTCCCTGTTGATAAAAAGCATCTCGACAACCTACTACCACCTCCATGAATCATTGTGGAGATGGTGATCTCAGGATGATGGACAGTGTTGGGTTTCTGCTGAACATAGCGTAGGTCAGTTATGGTCTCATCAGACCAAAGCTTTTTTCAGGTTATTTGTTTGCTGAGTCTCCAAGATGCCCTTTAGTCATTTCTTATGGCTCACATTACTTTTCATCACTCTTCCATAAAACCCAGCTTTGTGGAGTGACTGGACCCTGATTGATAATTTTCCAGAACTTTCTTCTGGACTTGTTTTGATAGCCTTGGCCTTTGTGATGCTGTTTGTTCTTTAACAAACCATGGGGCCTTCCATGAACAGGTGTATTTCTATGTGTACACTTTTCTTATATACTTTTATTTGTAAACAATTTTGCAAACTATATTCATCCATCCAATTGTTCAATTTGAGGCCTAGGAACACAAATCGTGTTCGATCAAATAAAATATTTTCTTACTAAACATTTATTTGTCTTCTGGCCATTTTGTAATTAATGTATATGATTAATAGGGGTGAGTTTCACACACCCTATTTTCCACCATCATGAATTTTCTCAGAACTGTTTTTTTTGTTTGTTTTTGAAATTGTAGGAGTTTTCTCCAGTCATCAACAAATTTGGCAAATGTCATCATCAGAGTAAACCTCCCAAAAAGAATTTTGAATACTACAAAAAGAATGTTAATAATGGGACTGTGAATAGAATGGGACTATGTCAATATGACTGAAACTGCCAAACAAGAAGTGAATCTATATCTCATCAATGACTTTGCACACCGACACAAAACGTGGAAACCATCTTCAGGACCGTGACCTGAGGCTATTTACCAAATTTTGTGCCAGCGCCACCTACTAGGTAAAAGTTACAATGACATTCTTAAATTCTTAGATTTAACTGCCATTTCTTTACTATTCCTCCAAATCATCTTGAGATCTGTCTGAACAAATAAGTTATCCAAAGGACTTTTGATATTCAAAAACATTCTCCTGTAACGTGAACGGTTGGCCCTGAAAATTCCAAATTTTATTATCAATATCATCAATAAATGCTCAAAGCTGGTTAAGTTGAAAATTTGATTACATTTCATTGTATATTGCTTTTTATATAGACAATTCACAGAAACTGTGATGCTACAGTAAAAACTGCAAAGCTTTTTAACTTATTCTGAACATTTTTCATTGCATATTAACATTAAAAAAGGAAACTGAGGTAATAATCAAGTAAACAAATCCACATCATGTCAAAGCAAGACATGTTTTACTCCTTTATTAATACCTTTTTTCAGTTGTTCATAGCATTACACAAAATTAGCCACACAAGGTACTTGGATTGTATTTTGTTATACATTTTTTTATGTTAATAATGTTAATTCCAACCCTCTTTTTTTTTTTTTTTACATTCTAATGCTAAAAAAAGGTTACACAAGAACTAGCACACTGATGTCTAACCCGTGAGAACAGTCAGACAGTAACCTAGTACAACAGGAAACACAGGGAGGATTGAACATTAGAAAGGATATGAATGAAGAAAAAATTAAAATAAAATTGAAATATATAAAGAGGAAGAGCAATCACACAGCTCTGGCCCAAACACTGATGCTTCCGTTTTGTCCCCCTTTTTAATCCCCCAGAGTAAACTATGTCAGACATTTCCCTTTACTCCTTTTGTTATCGAGCAATGCAAAGCATTCGTTCTGTATCAAATACCTCTACCAACATTCCTCCATTATCAATAGACTGAATAATACCAAGTGCAATTTTTATACATTTCCCCATCTAAATTTCTGCTCCAAATTTCAACACTAAACTCAACAAAAATTGCGTTTCAATACTTTTTTTTTTTTTTTAAACATTCCCTCACAGGTGAAAAATGTGACCTAACCACTTTCAGAACAAGAGGAAGCGGGAGTAATGGGTGATTTATTTAGTTTTTGCATAAAACCCAGTTTGAAAGCAACAATTCAAAACATACTTTTCTGAGCCAAAAGTTATGCCGATTTAGTCATTTGGATCATTCCTGGTGCTAGGTTAGTGCTCTATTTTTCTAATTCCTGTTAGATGTTAGTGGTTGTGCGCCATGCTGAGGTCATATGGGACATAGCTAGCGATGGCGTTACACAGGTGAACAGATTTGTTTTTTTTTTTTTCCTTTAAGTTTCTGAATTATCCTTAAGAAGGGAATTCCCTAAACCAAATGGTGAGGAACTGATTAAATTGGCAAAGATGTATTAAAAAAAACAGTATTGGAACTGAGGCCCGAAGTTTTAGTGTGATTTGAATGCATGACACGTATACAAATGTAGCCTATCAAATACACACATCTAACTCTCAGTGGGATTCTTTGTCATGTCAACAGAGAATTGTAATGATTTGGTGTTTTACGGCAGTGTTGTGCTGATTATTCTGGCTCCTACAACAGAGGTTGCAAATAAAAAAAGTGCTGGTGAGTTGCTTCTCTTGATAAAGATATAGCCATGTTTGTTTGTTACAAGGAGTTAAAATTAGCTAGGCAGTTCCTCTAGAGGCTTTTATTTAGGAGTTGGTAAACTAATGGTCAAACTTAGTTAAAATTTAGCTTATCGTCATTTGTTTTTCCGTCTTAATAGAAACAGTGATGGCAGTGGATTTGCTGGAAGATCATCATTATCAAAATCATTCTTTTGTTACAGGGATCTATTATTAATTCATGAGACTAATAACTTAGGCTGACACTTTAGCATGGCTAACAGAAAGAAAAAAACATATCAAATGTTTTCCTACATTTTATTTGAGAAACTGTAACTTTTCCCCTCCAAATGCTAGAGTGTATGTCTACATTCTATCATAAAAAGTGCACTGATTATAATATTAAATATTTTAAGATTCTATTCACACTGGCCCTTATTCATCAGTTGCATGCAGTCAAATCTGATTGTACGATGAGCACACAAAAATGAAAACCTTATTTGTCAATCTCATCTTTGCCCTATTAGTATGAAACTGGACAGAGTGTGTGTAAATTAGTGTAAAGTTTGTACGACCTGAAAAATTATTGATTTGCACTTAAATAAAGAAACTCGATACTAGTATCAACAACACTACAAGTAAATATCATAAGTAAAGCAGTATAAACATAGCAAATAATGCTGATGATCACAATCGTGCGTGCAGAAACCACGTACTAAAATACAGGTAATGGGGCTTAGAGACAGCCTGTCATTTACAAATGTGAATCAAAAGGGCAGACGGTGATCTTTATCAGCTCATTAATCCTTCATTTGAATAATAGTAATGCATTTGTGCACAAGAGGCATCATAAAGCAGTGACCTGGATTTGTAATCTTGGAAACACAGGCCCTGGCTGTGATTTTCATTGCTTAATTTAATTTATGTCAATGTTTTCTGTATAGGTATGCAGGTTTTCACTTGAGAAACCTGGCACACCTATATTTATACATACAGCTTAAAAAACTGATTTTAGCTACATAGGACATATTCAAGTACTAAAATGAATAAAAACTAAGCTTTAAATCAGATTCACATTACTACCTGCAGGTGAGATCTACCTGATTGTGACCTTAAACAGCTTAATATTATAAGGGTAGATTGGGAAATGTCATACATGGTAAAGGGCAGGTAAATAAGGGATTAGTTAGTGGGAGCTTGCATCCATGCAGATGAAGCTGATTCATATATGTTGCTCATCTAGGACAGTCTGAGTTTCATGAATCAGACACAGATTTATTCCTAGGTCATTCCACACATCCAAATCTGCGCTTGATTTTACACAATTTTGCTGAATAAGGGCCATTGTGTTTTTTTTTTTCCTGGAGTTGGAAGCGCACTGGGGCATATGCTAGTGTTAACACTAAGAAAAGGTTCTGGGTATGGAGTTGCAATATTCAAATGACAGTGTAATGTATTTATTTATTAAAGTGCAGTTAGAATTGTTAGGCTTCAGCCAAGTGTGCTGATGTATGTAGAACTTACATCAGCTTCAAGTTGCTATTTTTTAAACTTGCTACTTGGTTGAATGAATTTTGTCAAACACTCAGCATTTGGGATACAGCCATACTAAATATAACCAATTCCGCTGGCATTTTAAAAATGTTTATTTTAAAAATCCAGGTAGCAGAAGCTTAAAACTTCACCTGTTTTGTCTGTCTCCATAATCTATATACTCTCACATCAACAAAAATATATGTATTTGCAACAATGCAATTTGGAGCAGTCAAACATACTAATGTCTCAATCTTTCATTTCTACACAGTTTCCCGTATTTACTATTTCCCCACATATTTTTGTTTTCAAATAAGTCAAATGGAAGACCTGAGCTGGCTGCCACCGAAAGACATTGGTATTTATCCACACCTGTTGCCATGGCCATGTATGAGAGTCACATGACTATTACAAATAAGATCATTTAAAAAAAAAAAAGTCCCACTCCAAACACACCAAATAGTATACCAAAATAACTCAGACACATGAGGAGTATTGCTACTCTATTGTTATTTGTTCCTCTATTGTTCAACATGTAATTAAGTGAATTGTTTTTAATTACATTAGTCATTATTTATAGATAATTATAATTAATATTCTATATTAGAAGTATTACTATTGGTTATCACTACATCGTGGGTCTCTCTACAGGCCCCTACCTGCACCACAGATGTTAAGTTGACAGAGGGATGGAGAGATGGATTTTTCTCCTTCTCTCCCCATGTCACTTGTTTCCTGCTCGCTTCTCTTAAGAATCTCTCACTTCCCACAAGTATGGGATGAGCGAATTATACATGAGAATGAGATTTAGTTTGGTAAGAGGAGTATCTTTCTCTCTTTATGTCTCTTTCTTAACACTTTGATGAATGGATATGACTGATTGCTATGACCCGCTCAATAGTAGTGGTTTTCCACTTATCCATCCATCCATCCACCTCTCTCTCACTCGCTCTCTTGTTCTCTTTCACTTTCTCTTCAGCAGGACACCTCCATTGTGTTGGAGGGGCTAGTGGGTATGTTTCCACCTACGGAGCCCTGGGAGAGAGTGCGCGATCGTGAGCGAGAGCCCTCCAGGGAGTAGGATGAAGTGAGTGAGGTGGTGCGTGAGCGGGACAGACGAGTCATGCAGGAGGATGCCACTGATGAGGAGAAAGAAAGAAAGTACATTAGCTAAAAAGGTTTTTGGTTTAAATTAGTAAATAAATAAAATTAAAAAAATATAAAATCACAAATACTTTGAGCTCATGGATATTAAACAATTGCAAACACACACACAAAAATTGTTAAATATAGGTGTGCGACAATTATTAGTACCCTTTTAGTCAATACTTTGTTCTAGCTCCCTTTGCCAAGATAACAGCTCAGAGTCTTCTCCTATAATGCTTGATGAGGTTGGAGAATACATGGCAAGGGAACTGAGACCATTCCTCCATACAGAATCTCTCCAGATCCTTTCCACATTTCACAGTCCACATTGGTTGACTCTGCTTTTCATTTCACTCCACAAGTTTTCTATGGGTTTTAAGTCAGGGGACTGGGATAGCCATGGCAGGACCTTGAGGTTGTGGTCAGTAAACTGTTTTTGTGTTAATTTTGATGTATGTTTTGGATCATTGTCCTGCTGGAAGATCCAACCACAGCCCATTTTAAGCTTTCTGGCAGAGGCAGTCAGGTTTTTATGTGGTTAGAACTGTTTAAATTTTTCATATTTCCAAATAAATAGATTACGATCCACAAATAAATGTAGCGAGATTCACAAAAATGAATTCAATTCACAAATAAATAAAATGAATTTTGACAATAATAAATTTAACAAATGTGTTTTAATTTCACAAACAACTCTACCTGGCATTCATTTGTGGATCACGTCCTGTGCATTTGTGGATTTTGAAACATTTCTAGGGATGAGTGCACACAAATCCACAAACAGTTGGACTCTGTTCCTGCCCTGATTGTAAAACAAAACCTGAATATTCTTCCAATACATTTCTCACATCTGAATTTATAGGGGTGCTAAGCGGGTGTTGCAAAATTGTTGCACACCTATATTTAACAAAGATTTTTTTTTTGTATAAACCCGTGTTGCATTTGCAAATGTTTGATATCCATGAGAGCAGAGTACTTTTGTGAATTTTTTAAACAAAAGATCAGAAGGATAAACAATAAAAACTATTTTTCTCGTTCTTTGCTCATATTTACCAAGGGTACCTATATTAGTGGAGGGCACTGTACATCCTGTGTAAAAATATTACAGATGGGTTCAACAATTTTCACTCCCACCGAAAGTTTTTCTGATCCCGCCCACTCCCGTAAAAAGTTTGACCAATTACATTTATTCCATTTGGCAGACATCCTTATCCAGAGTGACTTGCAGAAGTACTTTGAAGTCTCGATCAATAAATACATCCCGCCACTGATTCACGGGAGGTAATATAGTACGGAAAAACACACAGATGACAACTTTATTATTTTATATATATATATATATATATACAGTGGTGTGAAAAAGTGTTTGCCCCCTTCCTCATTTCCTGTTCC
>JAFFST010000002.1:70063-93089 GCA_022414735.1 Noturus placidus | reverse complement strand
ATATATATATATATATATATATATATATATATATATATATAACAAAGCAATATCTTGTGTGTGTTTTGATTTCAATTCTGAAACCAAAAAGTCCACCAAAAGTAAAAAAAAAGAAAACTGTATTATTAAAAATACACCAGATTATAGCAATTAATATCAACGTGTGTGTGTGTGTGTGTGTGTGTAGGTGCAGGACTTTGGCTTACAGCACTTGTTTGGTATGAGGAGTCTTCGTTTTCTCTCTCTAGCAGGTATGGCTTTTTCATTCTTTACATTTGGCGGGCTTTATTTGTTTTTTCCTTTCTTTCTATCCTTCTTTCTTTCTTTCTTTCTTTCTTTCTTTCTTTCTTTCTTTCTTTCTTTCTTTCTTTGTTATTCTTACTTTTTTTTCCTCAGCGTCATTTGTTATCCTTATTCTGCTTTTCTCATGTATTTTTGTTTGCTTTCTATTTTACTGCTTTTTTTTCACCCATTTCCTTTTCACTTAATTATTTTGCTTCAGTATCTCTTGGGTTTTTCTTTCCTGTTGTTATTCTTACTTTTACCTATTCTCTCATTCTTTCTTTCTTTCATTCATTCTTATTTTTACTTTTTTCCATTATTTGTTTCTTTTTTCAGTTTCTTTGTCTCTTTATCTTGCTTTCACTCACTCTTTCTTGTCAGTTTTATTTTATATTTATTTTTGTTCAGAATTCATTGCACTAAGTTGCAAGCGTGAACTCCAATTCCGAAAAAAGTTGGGACAGTATGAAAAATGCAAAAAAATTAAACAAAAGAGTCTTTGAAATTTGAAAATTTAGTTCCCCCTGTACTATATTGAAAACAGATTATTAACACATTATTCAATGTTTTACTTTATGAATTTAATTTATTTTTGAAAATATACACTCATTTCAAATTTGGTGATTGCAACAGTCTGTCTTTGGATGCTGAAGATTAACAAGATAAATTTTACCCATTCATCCATTATGCATTTCTTTATCTGCACAACTGTACGGGCCTTCGTTGCCTTTTTTTTTTTTGCATTTCATAATGACATTCTCAGTCAGAGTCAGGACTACAGGCAGGCCATGCTAACACCTGCACTCTCTGCTTACACAACCATGCACTTGTAATCGGGGCAGAATGTGGTTTGACATTGTCCTGCTCTGGATGGCACGTGTACAAATCTTTAATGTGTACATGCATTAATGCTGCCCTCACAGATGTGCAAGTTACCCATGCCATGGGCAATGACACACCCCCATACCATGACAGACGCTGGCTTTAGGACCGGTTGCTATTAACAGCTTGGATGGTCCTTTTCCTCTTTGGCCTGGAGAACACGACGGCTGTTTTGTTCAAAAACTATTTGAAATGTTACTCATCAGATCACAAAACATAATTCCACTATGCTACTGTCCATCTCAGAGGAGACCGAGCCCAGAGAAGTTGGTGGCACTTCTGGATGTACGGCTTCTGCTTTGTATAGTAAAAGCTTTAACTTGCATCTGTGGATGCAGCGGCGAATGGTGTTGGCTGAAAAAAGTTTACCAAAGAATTCTTGAGCTCACGTCAGGATATCCATTACAGACTCATGACGGTTTAAGACAGTGATGTCTGAGGGATCGGAGATCACACGCATTCAGAAGTGGTTTTTGGTTTTGTCCTTTACGCACAGAGATTTGACCCGATTTCTTGAAACTTTTAATTATATTGTGCAGTGCAGAAGGTGAAATGCCCAAAATCCTACCGATTTGCGTTTGGGGAAAGTTGTTCTCATAGTGTTGGATTATTTGCTGACGCATCTGTTGGAAGCTTGGCAAGCCTCGACCCATCCTTACTCTTGAAGGACTAGCCCTTTTTTGGAGGCTCCTTATATGCTATGATTAAATGATTGCCTCACCTGTTTCACATCACCTTCTTATTTCAACTTGTCACATCACTATTAGTCCTAAATTGCCCCTGTCCCAATTTTTTTGGAATGTATTGCATGCATCAATTTCAAAATAAAGGTTTATCTTCCAAAAACTATACAGCTGATTAGGTAAAACATCAAATACCTTGGGTTTTTTTTTTTGTTTGTTTAAATACAAGTCAAAGTACATTTACAAATCACTCCCCTCTTTTTTAATAGCATTTTCCATACTGTCCCAACTTTTCCGGACTTGGGGTTGTATATTATGTTACAACTTTATTGTGCTTCTGCCTTTTATGTGCAGAATTATGAGCAGGAAGATCAGGATAGAAAGTGGCTCTCATGTGTGTGTGTTTGTGTCTTTCCCTGCACCAGGCTGCCCCCTGCTGACCACCACAGGCCTCTCAGGCTTGATCCAGTTGCAGGATCTGGAGGAACTGGAGCTGACCAACTGCCCCGGCGCCACAGCCGAGCTCTTTAAGTACTACTCCCAGCACCTGCCACGCTGCATGGTCATTGAGTAGACGATGAAGAGCCTGCATCCTCCTCATCATCGAAAAAACCTTCCTCCTTCAGACGTACGAAACCAGATTGATGGCTAAACCCCTAAATTCATCTTGAAACTCATGAGGGGAATCAACAGAAAAGGAAAAGACAGAGTCGAAGATGAGGCAGTGCAAGAGGAAAAAAAAGTGAAGCTGGTCGGAATGTTCCAGATATTTCCGATGTATTCGCTGGCCTCGGCTGATGTGCGAAAGTGACATGAATGTGAGCAACACGATCCGAGGCATCAAGCTTCCATCACAACCATCAGCCTTCACACATAAAACATGAACCATGAAGCGAAATAAAACTTTTGCCTTTTTTTTTTCTTGGAGCAAAAAATGAACTCCGGAATATCAAGACAAGGAGAAGCTATGAAAAAGGAAGAATGTGAAAGAAATTTTCCCTCTTTGCTATATTTACACTCCGTTTAGTGAAGTCACCTCTGAGAACATAACAATACTCAAATTATTAGCCGTGATAATAACAGCTGCATAGATTTTTTTTTTTTTTGCGTCAGCGCTACACGCTTCCTTACTTGCTCTTCGTTGTCATGCCGTTCCTCTTGTGTTCCTTCGGAAATCTTATTTTTTTAAACCAATATTTTGATGAGGATAACTGTGAAATGACTGCCAGGAACGTTTGGGAATAAAGTACGAATCCAGATTTGATGAAGGATTGTTTTTTTGTTCTTTCTTTTTGTTGTTGTTTTCGGAGGGAGTACTTCACTGTACATACACAGTAGATATTCCATCAAGCTCAGCCATTTTCTGACTTTTGGTGATTTCTGGTGTTGATGTTAGTGATGCAGGTTTTCAGTATCAATCCTCCACTAACATGAAGACATGAAGACTTGTTACAATGCAGCTGCTACTGTAGAACTTAAACACGGAGAAAATGCATGGTGCAGTTTTCCATCATTCTAGACTTTACTTTTTTTCCCAGCACAAAACAATATTTACTCAAATGTACGGATCGACGTGGAAACTGTAGATATTTATAACTCTCAATAACCACAGGCCTGCTTTCAAAACACTCGTTTTTCAGTCCGGTTTGATGGTTTACACTGCGTCTGTGCCTCTCTCAGGCCATCACCTGGTACAGATACTGTATACACACTTAGACACATATATGATGCTGAAAAAGTTTGTACCCCCCAGCTTGGCTTTCAAAACCTGTTACACAACCATCATGATGACATTTTGTGCGATTAAATCCTCTCTAATTTTACTGTAGATAATAAGAGCGTGACGAAATGTAAATTAAAGGTACGAGCTATATTTTTTATTTCTTTTTTGAATGGGCAGTATTGAACTTTTTTTAAGCTCTGAGCATGCTACACACTCATGCTGTGTGGCCAAAAAATGATTATTTTTTTTTTCTGTAGAAGTTTCTTTCTCAGGCGCTTTGTTTCTTGTTCTTTTACCTCTTTCTCTGGAAGTTTTACTTTTTCTATTATTTTAGGCTTTTCTTTTTCTTTCTCAATGTTTATCTCTTTGTTTCAGATTTTCTCATTTTCCTTTCTGTTTTCATATTTCCTTATTTTGTTATGTTTTCTTTCATTCATTCATTCATTCATTCATTCATTCATTCATTCATTCTTTCTTTCTTTCTTTCTTTCATCTTGTAATTCTTACTTTTTAAACTTGCTTTGTCATTGTTGATGACACTTTTGGATTTCCGACCATTTTTCTCTTCCCTTTTTAGTTTTCCCTTTTTTTCTTTTAATTTCTAACTCATTTAATTGATTTCTTTATTTTTTTTGTTGCTATTCTTACTTTTTCATTTTCTCTCTCATTGTTAATCCTTTTTGCTTTTCACATTTTTATTTCTTTCTTTTTTAGTTGTCTTTCTCTTTTGCTCCCTCATTCTTACTTCCTCTTCCCCTTTTGTCTTCGCTTTTCTCATATTCCTTTTTCTACCCTCTTCTCTATTTTCTTCTTCTTCTTTTCCTTTTTAATTTGTTTTTCTTTCACTTCCTGGCTGTCTTCTTCTTTTCGTCCATATATATATTTTATGATCAGAACTTACACTGGATTATGAGCAGGAACTACGTTACTGTACGATGAAATAAATGACGCTACAGCTTTATTATTTTTCTGCACAAAATGTGACGATTGTTAAAAACAAAACAAAAAAGACACTGTGACCCCGAGGCTTCAGGCACTTAAGGTCATAAACTGCTTTCCCTTAAACCTTTTAAAACTTTGTAAACCTTTTATGACGACTCACCTTAGCAAAGGTCAAAGGTCAAACTCGGTACTAAAGCAAATTCGTACAAAAAAAACCCCGATTCATCTTCAAGCTCTGAGATTAAAATTTATTTCTGTATTTTACTATGTACGGTTAATTTATTTACTTAATGCGTATATTTATTTATTTATTTATTTATTTATTAACTGAAGTGAAGAAGATCTTCTACGGGGTTGCGTGTTTTTTTTTTTTTTTTTTTGCGTGATGTGTTTGATTCCAATCAAAGACGAAAGAGCAGGGAACATGAAGAGCTGCTTCTAAACGGCAGGGTTTGATTTATTTTTTTTAAACGATTTTCCTTTATTTTATTTTTTTTAGAAACAAAATAGCTGGCGGTTATTTCTTGTAAGGAGCTACGCTGACACATGGTGGAAGAAATTTAGGGAATTGGGAGAGTTCTGCGCCATAATGGACATCCTGAAATGACTTTCCTCCAAAAGAATGTTTTAAGTTAAATTTTTGAGGTTAGCATGGATATAAAATTTATTAAAAAAACATTTTATTTTAACCATGTTGCAGTACTTACACATCCACCAGCTCTCCGTATACAGTAGATGAGAACAGAAGTTCTGTGGAAGTTCTTCCATTATGCTATCCCTCCGTTCAATAAAACTAAAATACAGAGATACTTATTAATATATCACTAAGGAAAATTCTATAAAAAACTTGGAGATGTTGTATTAAACATGTAAAAAAAAAAAATAATAATAATAATAATAATAATAATAATAATAATAATAATAATAATAATAATTTAGTTTTCACTGCGAACCAAGCTGTTTTCCTGGAGCGAGAGTTTGGAATGATGGTGTTTAGCAGAACCTACAATATTAACTTTTCTTCTTTGACCCTAATCTGTAGCCTATATAAGGAAGGCTTGGGATCTGTTGAGACATGCCAAATAAATGTTTGTGGGCTTGAGAAAAAAAACAAAAACGTAAAAAAAAACTATTAATGTCTTGAAGCGATGAATTGCACCAGCTGTGGATTGTTTAAACCAGTCCTGTTATGTACAATATTAAAGGACATGCTTACGTGGGATATGTGTACGCGGCAAGCATAGCATCAGATGTGTGTTGTGTTTGGCAAAAAAAACAAAGCAAGTGTGCTGTCTACTTTGTATAAGCGAATTACAAACATAACACACTCAAATATATATACGCACTCAAATTCTTACATAAAGCGTGTCCCAAACACTAGAGCTTGAGCTTAACCAATAACAGTAAATACAATTTTAGAAATACACATTTGTTTACAATATACAAAGTACAATAGAATTTTGATTTTCTACATATGAAATGTGGTTGTGTCCTGTAACAAGACTACATTCCAAAACATGAGCCACAATCAACAGAAAAAATATTTGAAAATAGTTTTTATCACCTCCAGTCAGACTCCAGATCTGATTTACAGATAAAGTTTTGACAGAGTTGTAACAGACATCATGAATAACAGGCTACGATGATGAAAGTTACAATTTTAAGATTTGAAATTCTGTTTAAATTATATTAACTCCTTGAAGGTGATTTTAAACAAAACGCAAGTTATTAGAGAATATTTATATAAAGTAGAAACTGAAAAAAAAAACTATTTTAACCTATTAACATTGAAAATTTGACATTTTGATAATTGCTAAATTGTAATCCTTGGTTTTCTAAGGGTGAGCAAACTTGTCAACTAACGTTTTAATTCCACGATCCAACTTGCACCTTGATGCCTGTTCTAAGTGTTAAAACAAATGTCTCCCAATGCATTATGGGAACACACAGCTACTTAACCGGACCCTTTGTTCACACTAGCAAATGTGAAAAGTCACTCGAGTCAACTGTAGCTTTTCTCTTGTGGACATGACCTGTCCAGAATGTATTTTTTGTGTGAAATGGTAGTAGCTTTATGTAACTAGTAAAAACACCTAGTTAAAGACAAATTACCAAAAAAATCCATTAATCAGTTTGAAAACTGCTTGATATTGGTTAAATGCTCAGGTTTGTACGTGGACAGTCATGGTTCTCACTTGCTACTGTGAACATTGGATTCAATTTGAACTAGGGCTGCATCGATACTAAACCTGCTATTCGATATCCATCTGACACCAACATCCTATACCAGGTGATACTACGTGGCATAAGTCACAAGAACAGCTCTTAACATCCCTAATATGAACCCTCAAAAATACTGAAAGCTTATACGTACAACTAGCTAGCTAAGGTGTTTGGGACATAATCTTTCTAGAAAAGTGCTAGATGCATGAATCTGTTCTATAGATAAGAAACCTGACTGACAATGTACATTTAATCGATCAAGCCTCCAGTTATGATGGAAGTCCACCGTTTGAAATACTAATACCAGAACCGCTCTTGCTCCCACCTCAAACACGTATGTAATTCTACATTGTACAGGCTAATGTAATTACTAACTCTACCGTTCGCACTGGGTCTCTGATGAAAGCTTCAGTTTTTTTGTTCATGGAGTGAACGCCCCATTGCGTGACTGTGTCTAATAAACGACGTCTGCCTCACACGGACCAGCTCTCTGACATCCAACATTTCTCAGTCATCAACATAAAGTGTTTGTTTAGGCTTTATTATTAAAAAAAATCCTGTAAATAATGCTGTAGTGAAAGAAAAAAAAAACGTTTCTCATGGCTGCAGTGCCTTGTCAGACATGCGTTGTCGTTTTTTCAAAATGGTTTGGTTCCAGTCTGCACCGTTTTAGTAAAGGTTGTACAAAAGGAAACATGGCTCTTTGTGGTTGATTGATACACACACACACACACACACACACACACTAATATCTATAAAAAAAATTCTATTGCAACATGTCCTGAAGTGATTTATTCCTCTTATACCACAGCAATTTCACAAAGATGGCAATATTTTATTTATTAAAGAATGATACATCGTACTTTTCACTTCGTTATAGTTACAGCTAATGTTGTGGAAGGTCTGTGAAACAAGTTAGCTCCTGTCCTTACTTATATTATATCATCTATAAAATGTTCCCTCACCAGTTTCTCTTGAATTTAAAAAGAAAAAGAAAGAAAAACACAGGTTGTAAAATTTAAACATCAGAAAACTTGCAGTTACAAAACACTAAATTAAACACCCTTACCTTCACTCTGGATACACCAATGTACAGGTCAATAAAATAATCCATAATCGACTAACCAATAATCAATCCTGCCAGAGTTGCAAATTCTTTTGCTAATTTTGATTGTGCATATGTTTAGAAATGCTCATAAATCAGCCATAAATTACCAACCACCAAGGCAGTAACCGACCAAAACATTTGGCAATATGTAAAAAAGGCCCAAACATTTATATATACATTATTTATATATACAATAAAAAAAACCTTTATATTTAAGAACAAAAAATTCTCACCCTCAAGTTGTTCCAAACCTATATGCTGTTTTCAGTGTAAAACAAAAGGAGAATGTTGAAGAATGTTTACACAGCTATTCATAAAAGCACAAAGCTCTCATATGGCCACTTGGAGTGTAGTTTTTTTTATTGGAGTGTAGTGTTTATTGGAGTATAGTGTTTATTGGAGTATAGTTTTTTATTGGAGTATAGTTTTTAATGGAGTATAGTTTTTAGTGCACCTTTCAAGCTCATGATCACTATCTTCTGCCATTTTATGGAATAGAGTGAAAAACGTCAGGGTTACTCATGTAACCCTGTTCCCTGAGAAAGGAACGAGACGTTGCATTTAGCATAACAGTATGGGAAGCGCCCTTGCACATGTGACTGGCATCTGAAGCTTGTGTAAAATCATGCCTCTACTTATATGGCACCTGTGAACCACAACGCCAGCTTGTATTATGTGAAGCGCAGACGCAATTCACAGGCCTGCCCTGGTATGACAAAGCTATGCAACGTCTCGTTCCCTTTTCAGGGAATGGGGTTACGTGCTTTAACCCCTATGTTCCCTTTCAAAGGGAACTTCGATGTTTAGTATGGGAACGGGAATACCCACTCCATCATATCGAGGGTACGGCCTGTTCAAAAAGTCCTGTGTGGCGTAAACCATCCTGCAGCAGCACACACATAATGCGCTCTTATGCCCAGAGGCGTGGCGAGACCACGTGCCTCGTAAGTCATAGAGATTGCTTCCACTATACAATTAGAGATTCGCTGCTTTGACATAGCATCTGCTATGTAGCTGCTCCAACTTATGCCACTGGCCGGAGCGGTGGACGTAAGTACAGAGAGCCCTTACTGGACACAGCAGGTGCATTCTCTCTTGCTCTGGTATGAGGAATGGATGAGGGCAGAAAGCCTGCAACACCACAAAGTGGGCAGCTGATGTAGGCACTATAGGAATATAATCTGGCCAAGGGTACTGGAAGGCCTTGGCTAATTCGGGAGCAAAGTCAAGGCAGGAAGGGGCAACAGAGAGAGCTTGAGAGATGTAAGGGCCAACAGAAGAGCTACCTTTAGAGTCAGAAGCGTCTCAGAGGCTGACTCTAAAGGCTTAAATGGGGCCCCAGGAAGGTATGCGCGGCCTGCAGATGGGCCTCAGCCATCTGACACCACGCATGAACCTCGAAGTTAGAGGATGTTGCCCCACAGTGGCTCCATCGACAGGGGCATGCAGCATAAACCCTGATTGTAGAAGGAGCAAACCCTGCTGAGAAATGTTCTTGTAAGAACTCCAGGACTGTAGCTATTGCGCAGTTCACTGAGTCTAGCTGATGTTCCTCACGCCACAAGACAAAAAGCTGTCACTTGAGTGCATACCATTTCCATGTGGATGGTGCTCTAGCGTTAACATGGTCTCTACAACCTCAGTTGTGAGCCCAGAATCTATGAGCTGGTGCCCCTCAAGGGCCAGACCCACAGTTTCCGTAGTTCTGTCCGAGGGTGATAAATCAGACCTACAGCTTAAGACAGTAAATCTCTGCGGATGGGAGTCTCTCAAGGAGTACCGTCGAGCAAGGAAATAATCTCTGAGAACCATATTTGAGCTGGCCAATAAGGTGCTACTAGCAGCAGATGTAGACGGTCTTGGCGAACTCTCAATAGAACTTGTGGGAGCAGAACAATCGGGTGAAAAGCATATAGACGTGACCTTGGCCACATGTGCACCATGGCGTCCAACCCCAATGGTGCGGGAGGAGTGAGGGTGAACCACAGCAGGCAGTGTGTTGTCTCCTCGGAGGTGAACACATCCACTTCTGCTTGTCCGAACCTCCGCCATATGGACTCCACCACTTGTGGATGGAGCCTCCAACCCCCGGGCTTCAGCCCCTGCTTCGACAGGATGTCTGCCCCTACATTCCACCTGCTGGAATGTACATTGCACTCACTGACGAGAACTTTCCCTCTGCCCAGAGAAGGATTAGTTGCGCCTGCCTGAACAGGGGTCATGAATATAACTCTCCTTGGTGGTTGATATATGAGACCACCGCTGTGTTGTCTGACAAAACAAGCACATGGTGACCTCTCAACTGAGGAAGACAGAATTTCAGTGCTGGGAATACGGCCTGCATCTCTAGGCGATTTATATGCCACTCCAGATGAGGTTTGACAGCCATTTAAGTCTGCACCCAAGCCTGTGATGGACAATCTGTCATTACCGTCTTGAGGTAAGGAGATGCCCCCAGAGATAGCCACCTGAGGCTAGAAACTGCAGAAACCTCCAAATACTCAGAGCACATAGGCATAGCCGCATGACACTGATTACTTTCAGAGGTTTCCTTGGATGAAACCCCCGACTTCTCAGCCATCACTGAAACGGTCTCATGTGCAATAGGCCCAATGGTATGACGTTGGCTGCTGATGCAATAAGGAACAACAGTCTCTTGTAGAGACTGGAGGGGATGCCAAGACCAAATCTTGCTGAAAGTTGACGATCGTACGTGTGTTGGGGATAGAAACGCCCTCATCATAGTGGAATCCCATATAACCCCTAGAAAAGTTGTCCTCTTATTTCAGGAATAACGGCTGTAAAAACCTCCCTCCCTTAGGGAACGGGGTACATGTTCTAT
Source organism: Noturus placidus (assembly GCA_022414735.1). Classification (NCBI taxonomy): domain Eukaryota; kingdom Metazoa; phylum Chordata; class Actinopteri; order Siluriformes; family Ictaluridae; genus Noturus; species Noturus placidus. Next base: position 82,404 of record JAFFST010000002.1, on the reverse strand, counting down.
GGCCCCTTTGTCCAAAAGGGAACTTACTTCCTGTGCTAACATTGGGCTCTGCTCTGTGCTGGCAACTGTGGTGAGCACACCTCTGAACCGTGGGGGTTGAGCTCTGAACTGGACCTGGAAACCCTTTTCTATGGTAGACAGAACCCATGGAGACACATTTGGCAGTAGTTTTGATGCTGCCAAATAGTCTTTCAGTGATGTTAGCTTTTCCACATTCCATTGGAGGGAAAGCATCACATTTCCATTGCCCTGTGACAGCTCACTGACCAGAGAGAGCTGAAAACCTGGGATGTTCTTGGCCAGGGCAGGCCATACAGTAGCACTTGGGACTATCTGCCCTAACAACCTCACATCCCCTGATACGTCCCTCTGTGGCCAATCAGGACCTTTCCTTCCTTGTCTGCTTTGCTTTTATGATCATTCTTAGATCAGGCCTTGTAGCAGGCTGTGGCTGTGGCTACCTGGCTCTCTGCAGGGAGAGGCAGGCCGGCACACTTGCCTTCTGCGCCTCCATCACACTAGCACTGGCCAGGGCTCCACTCATGGATGCCCAGGCGAACTTGACACGACGGGGAAGGAACTGACTGAACGCTGCCATTTGCTGTTTTGCCTCATGAAAAATATCAGCGATGACATTAACCGCGCCGCCAAACAGGCTGGGAGGTTCAACAGGGGCGTTCAGCAAAGGAAACCTTATCCTCAGTAAAGGAAATCTTTGTCCCCCATGCCTGCGAGGTTGAGCCATAGGTGCCTCTATGCACTGCATACAATGGCAGTGTTGCAGGCCTGCCAAGCTGTGAAAAATATGTTCATGATTGTTTAACAGAAATCAAAACTTCATGTAGCATAAGAAGTGATTTGGTTGATTCTCCTCTTATGGACAGTGAGTTTATTTTTGTAGATGGCTCTTGCTCTAAACCAGCTGATGGTGTGTTTCTGTGTGGTTATGCTGTCTGTACTTTACCGGATGTAGTACTTGAAGCACATTCTTTTCCATTTAATTCAGCACAGGCCGCAGAACTGTTTGCTCTCACCCGTGCTTGCATTTTACATAAAGAACAGAGAGTGACAATTTTTAATGATTCTCATTATGATTTTGGTGTAGCACATGATTTTCGATGGATTTGGCAACAACGTGGTTTCAGGTCTGCAGATGGGAAACTCATTTCACATTCCACATTAGTAGAGAATCTTATTGCTGTCTGTTCACTTCTTCATTCCCTCGCCGTTGTCAAAAACAAGGCGCATCTTGTAGGTACGACTGTAGAAATTAAGGGTAATGCTTTAGCTGACCGACATGTGAAATTGGCTGCGTAGTCACAAAACTCTTGTCCTTTCTTAAGTCTGCTGTACATTTTTACTCCAGTGCTCTTTCACCCCGGTGGTAGATCTTTTATTGATGCAATCACATGCATCCCCAGAAGATGCTGGAGTTCTGGCAGGTTCAATGAGTGTTCCCAGACTCTGATGGCATCTGGTTTGATCAAGTAGGTTGCCTATACGTTCCAAAAGCCAGCGCTCCGTTTCTAATCCGTAAATTTCATGATATTTTGCATCGAGATTTCATTGGCGTAATGTCTGACATGACATCTAAATTTTGTATTAAAGATTTGAGACATCAGATTAAACTACATCTTTCTCATTGTTTAATCTTTTCTCAAAACAATGTGCAGGGTTCGGCTGTGTGTCATGATGCTCTTCCGCCCTCACAGGTGCCCTTTGAAAGTTTGCAAATTGATTTCACACATATGCCTTGAGTGGGATCGTATAAAATGCTTTTAGTTATTATTGATCGTTTCTCTAAATGGGTCGAAGTGTTTCCATATGCTACTGAAAAAGCAAAAATGGTTGTACGTGTCTTAGCAAAAGAAATTATCCCAAGTTTCGGTGTGCCTTTGCAAATTGACTCAGACAAAGGTACTGCTTTCACTTCACAAGTGACACAACGTCTACTAACCTTTCTACTTCTGCAGGTAGCGGAGTTAACATTCATCTGGATGACTATGTGTCTAAATTACTTGATGTCTTACAAGAAAAACATGAATGTGTAAAAGCTAAACTCTGTCTTCTTTCGCAGTGCCCAACTCATTCCTTTGTTCCAGGTGAAAAGGTGCTGCTCCGAGTGCCCAAATGGAACAAGCAGTTGGGTGAACCGTAGTACACCAGTCCTTATGAGATTGTGGCAGTAACAAGTGTCATGACCTCAGAAGGCCACATATGGCGGCATGCCAGTTGGTGAAAACCTGTGAACAAATAATTGCATGATTCTGTTCTATTATAGGATGTTCCCATGGAATCAGTCCAGTAACTCCAACCTGACTACAGTGAGACCTTGATGGTGAATGAGCCCACTAGAACTCTCGTCTGACTTGCTGATCTGAAGGAGACTCTACTGCTCCAGCTGCTGATACACCTTTATACATACACATATAGTTTCTTTTGTATTAGATCTTATCTTCCAAGGATCCAAAAGTTGTATTTTTTTAATGTCCTGCGTTTCATTAAGACAAAAGAGGGCAATTGTTGGAAACTTTCTATTCTCTATTCCCTCAGATATGTATAAGTATGTTTAGGTTAATAGTTCAATGTCTGTATCATGAACTTTTAGACCTGTCTCTTGTGTTACTGCCAGTAAAAATGTCACCATAGGAACGTCTTCTTTTCTGTAAAGCAAACCAGACCATAGCTGTTCAGAAATCTGTACATTCTTCTATTTCCCAAGATGTTTTTCATGTACGTGACCAGACAGTCTAACTGCCATATTATTTCCAACAACAGTGCGCCTCTGCACGGCTATTTGTGCCTATATTTAACCTCTGTGAATCTGCAATAAATGGGACGTCTCTTTGAACTGCTCTGGTTGCCTGTGTATTCATTTAGACTCTCCGGCGCCATGTACGCTCCGTGATAAACCAGATGCACTAGTTTTTCTTCTGAGTAAATTAACCAAAGGCTGACGGAGGAAATTTATACTGTTATACAAGTTATACACTCACTTCTTTACATTGTAGCAAAGTGTCATTTCTTCAGTCTTGTCACATGAAATGAGATAATCAAATATTTACTAAAATGTGAGGGGTGTACTCACTTTTGTGAGATACTGTATATATCATGCAACGTGCTTAATTGCCACATCACCTGATCATGGCAGGCCTATACGTAGAGGCCTGATTTTACACAAGCTTCAGATACCAGTCACGCGCCCAAGGGCGCTTCCCATAGTGTTATGCTAAATGCAACAATGAAGTTCCCTGTGGGAACTGTGTATGTGTGTGTGGTCTTCTTTTATGTGATAGGTAGCAGTATTTGGGTATGGAATGACATAAGGGGAAGTAAATGTAACAGAATTTTCATTTTTAGGTGAACAGTCCCTTTGACTTTTTGAGCACAGACCTGACAAGGACATATAGACTAGCATCAAAATACAATGGTTGCAGACACATGGGGGTTTATTGTCCAGAAAAGAGACCTAAGGAATAAAAAACAGTTAAAGAACTTGATTTGCACATAATATATTTTTATTTTAACAAATGACTTTGTCCTAACCACAACCAAAAACACACTTCAGTCAAATATACACATTTTATCATGTTCTAGTTTAAATCTGAGGAGGATAACTCTCCCACTTTTATTTTTCTGAATTATTTTTTTAGATAAGTGAATTTACTGAAAGGCTAGCAGTAAAGCCAGGTTATACATCATTGCACATTCATTATTAATTCAAAATATGCACACATTCATTCTTCATCTTCTGCCTAATGTGCTTAAAAAGGTTTCGTTAATATTTCTTGTCTCGTCACATTGACAATAACACGTTACATTACGTGAATCATGAAATGTTTACATCCCTTGATATAATGTTTCTGTCGTAAAACAGTTGTCAAATTGTTAAAACTGAAGCATCGCATGGCTTCTGCCTCTTTGATTTGATTGGCAATTTCAAACATTTTGACATTGACGAGCGTTGATAGACCACTGAAGCAGTTTTATTTTTTACTTTTTGTCATAAACAACATATGTAGCGGTGCATAATTGAGTCCAGCAGAGAAGTATCAAAAACATCAAAAATTGGGGGTTGGGGGTCACATTTATCCATGCCTTAAAAACTCCACAGAGTGAGCTGGAAGAATCCACGTTATGACTAAACAATGAGAGAGCGCCACTTCAGTGTGGCGTGCACTCAATCTTTCAGTAATGCAGCTCAGCCACTGCAGCAAATCAGCTACCATAGACACACTAACTCCACCTCCTTTTATAGGGTGCCATTACATTTGTCCTAACGGAATAGCTTTCATTTATGGACTTGTTTTGAAAACGCTCTTATATGAAACGACTTTCACGAAATCCCCCTTCAAATGTTGTGTACTTTAAGTAAATAAGTGATTTAAACTTGACAGAGTAAATCCGTGTATAATGCCACAGTAACTCATCATGAACAATTAAACAATTTATCCATCAATTTAAACAAATTCAGGAGCAAATGCCCCCCCCCCCGAACTAACTGGATTTCCAGGAGCTCCAAATTCGAGGTGTAAATACTCCTACGAAAGATTTACGAATAAACTTGTTCGTAAACAAGTTTATGTTAATAACGCCCACTTATATAGCTTAAGTGTAGCCAAAATCGCAAAGTTTTACATTAACTCTTTCTATGAGTCCTGTAATTCTTTTTTATTCATATGTTTATAAAGTCTAAACATTGAAAAACTTTTTATGGTGTGTTTACAACTAAGATATTAATGTCAGTATTTTACATGTTTTATGCAAAATAAAGATAACGTGCAGTCAACATTGACAATCATTTAATTGTAAATCAGTGGCATTTAACATGAATATTAACATTTGTATCGAAGACATGGTGGAGCTGTTAGTACATATGGAATTATTGTTAAAAAAAACAAAAAACAAAGAGTCTGAAAAAAAAACAACAACAACATGGATATGTACAGTAGCTTTCATGTAGTAAAAAAAAATCACAATTTCACAGACAGTGAGTATAAAAATGTGTACCATTGATTTAAAATCAGTGAGTATGTAATTACTGCTCTACTTGTTTAATTTTTTTTTTCCTGTATGTCTGTCAAGACTTATAGAAACACTACACAGCTTGAGTTAAAAAAAAAAAGAAAATACTTTTGGTGATATTGCTTTCCTTTCATTTCAGCATCTTTTTCACAAGTAGTAAAAAATAGCTCTGTTTGAAAATTAAGAAAAAAAAAATGACACTTTCCAAAAGCGAGCACGGTAACAAAAATAGTTTGTCTAATTTTACTTTAATTTTTTTTTTTTTTTTTTTAAAGGAGAAATAAAGGGGAATAATTGCTCAGCATGAGGAAAGAGTAAGTTCACTCTTCCTACATACATTTCACTTCCTCACATCATCAACATCATTTTCTGTCTTTTTATTTTTTTCAATTTCCCCCCCAAAAACCCCACCCATAATATAGACACTTCTTAAAAAATAGACTCATATATGAGGTTTAAATGCAGAAATGTCTTTACGTCTTCGCATCTGGAAGAGAAATGTTCTTGTGATCACACACGCAGGACTGATGAAATGTGTGTGTGTGTGTTTAAAGCTGACTCTCGGCATCGTTATTCGCTGCTGTACCGTTCTCCATAGTGAGAGTGGAGAGGCCCAGTCCGCTGGTGTTGCTCTCGTTCAGCCGTCGCACCCGGTACGTCTCGTAGTGGATGTAGTGAGTGACATCTTTCAGGTCTTGAAGGTGGGACCTGTGGAGGGTAAATAAATAAAGAAAGAAAGAAAGAAAGAAAGAAATCACATATCATTACTGAATGGTGCTCCTGGATGTATCACCTATAGTATGACATCATCAGTTCATTTACTGTATAATGCACCGTTTGGAATTAGATGTCCATACGTGTATCACCTTGACAACACCAAGTAGGGTGATCTATGGATAATCCTAGCTCATTAACTCAAACACTTCTGGGCTAAGATAATACAGGCTAATCTTTACTCAGCACATCTGGGGATTACAATAATAAAAAAATAATAATAAATAAATTATATATATATATGCCATATATATATCTCACAAAAGTACCTCAGTATCTTTTATCGCACAAAAGTGGTACTCAATTTGGACATTTTCACTTAGGGGTGTACTCACTTTTATTGCCAGCGGTTTAGACGTTAATGTCTGTGTGGTGAGTTATTTTGAGGGGACACCAAATTTACACTGTTACAAAAGCTGTGCACTCACTACTTTACATTGTAGCAAAGTGTCATTTCTTCAGTGTTGTTACATGAAAAGATACAATCTTTGTAAATATTACTGTATATATATATATATATATATATATATATATATATATATATATATATATATATATATATAATAGCATAATATGTATATATACTGTATATATATAGAAGAGAACTTGCTTCATGGACATTCCACAGCAGGAAATATAGCTATAAAGGAGTGCTTCTCAAATAGTGGGGCGTGCCCTCCTGGGGGGGCGCGGAGCGATGTCAGGGGGGGCCTGTGTGACCCCGGGAACATTCTTTTTTTTCCCACAGGAAGTAGCGGTTTTTGCACCGAACAAAAGCACACAGCACAGGGCAGGAGATATGAAGTGCAGTGAACAAACCCTTAAAAGACCCATGTAAAATATTTAACAGGGCTGAAAAGAAAGGTGGAGAGAGACGCAGAAAATGAGACAAACGTAAGTCTCCCGAAAGCTAAGATGAGGAAATATGTTTATGTTAATGTTAATAAGGATACAATGTTATGCAGAGGTGTTCTTATAACAATTTTATAGACAAATGATACTATTTACAGTTGCAGCGGAGAGTTGCGGGGGGCCACAAAATGTTTACTTCTTCCTAAGCACTGCTATAAAGGGATAAAAAGCATCACATGGCATTCTTTAATTGTGTTAGCAAATTTCTGTGGTGTAAATGTCCTGTGGAATGAAACACTAACTCCAATTCATGGCATAGATTTTCTTCCTAGAACAGCACTTTTGGAAGTTTGCCAACAATTACTTATTAAAGAATGGCGTTTTATACTTTTTTGTCCATTTACAATTATGTTTAATGTTGTGGAATGTCCACGAAACAAGTTATTTCCTATTCTCTTGAAGATATAACGGATATAAACAGTCGTTCCCTCATTCTCTTTTTTCTCTCTCTTCAAGGTTTAAAGAGGAAAAAAAGCGTAAACTCCTCTGTCCTGATTGTTGCAAAACACTGACACTGGAGACTGCTTCCATAAATGTTAATTAAATGTCTCCTTATAGAATGCTTCACTATAAGAACTACACATTGTTCAGATTGGTTTACAGTAAGAGCTGTTACTACAGAAACGCTCACATGTTCAATGGAAGTGCATTAAAACAATCCTGTGATGTGTTCAGTCACTCCTGTCCAAGCTGCTGTTATAGAAAATCAGAATCCAGAATTCAACAGCGCCATGGTGTAATCTGTCATATCTCTGAGCTTTTAAATTGTATTTAACGACAATAGTTTAAAAAAAAAAAATCCTCACAGGAAGATAAAGATAAAGTGGAAAGGTAAAAAAGAAGCTTGACATTAAAATGTTGTAGAAAGAAATGTAATGAATTTATATTTAATTATTAAGACCAAAAAAACCTGGCTTACCGAATCAGAAGGTCTCGCAAGTTGGCAAATTCACAGTGCTCAATATTTTCGACTGCAAAAGAAAAAACCAACAACAACAACAAAAAAACCAACAGAAAGATAATCAATATCAAGTGTTGAGAATGATGGAAATAAATACTGTTGGTTTAGCTGCATTCTGCCACTAGATGGCAGTTTTGTATAAGACAAAAATAACCGTTCCAAAGTGATGAAGATGATTTATTATTATTATTATTATTATTATTATTATTATTATTATTACTATTATTATTGTTGTTGTTGTAGTCGCAGAAGAAACCTTACCTTCAATGATTCCCCATTTGGTTTTCCGACCCAAAACCTTGTTGCCGTTCACCTGGTGCTCTTTATCTGTTCCCACAACCGCAAATGGGATGCTTTCCTACAAGAGCCACAAACACACACTGGCAATCAGTCTTCATCTAAAGGGAGTCACTTTTTAACCATAACATTACATTTCAATTCTAAAATTTTACACAAATGTGGAACTAGAAAGATTTAGCATGCTTATCTAAAGTCTTGGAAAAGAAGAAAAAAAGCTAAAACAAAAATGCTGTAACATTAGCTCTGTTGCATCGTATGTTGTTTCAAGTTTCGGGTTTTACAGTCATGTGCATAAAGAGTGCTGTAAGCCTCTATATACAATGCAATTCTTGTGCTACAGTTGCACAGCCCTGCAAATACTATGCAAAAATAATAACTCTTAACAAAAAGATAACAATCTGTAAACACTGAACACAGACAGATTGTCAACACTGAAACATTGCACGCAATTGAAATGCACGCAGACAAATTTCAACACCAACTTTTTGAAATATGATGTGGTGGCAGTTGTGGCTTGGTGGTTAAAGTTCTGAGCGAGGTTAAGGTTACTGATCGGCAGGTCAGGGGTTCAAGCCCCAGCACAGCCAAGCTACCACTGCTGGGTTCTTGAGCAAGGCCCTTAACCCTCTTTGCTCCAGGGTGCTGTATCATGGCTGACCCTGTGCTCTGACCGCAACTTCCTAACATGCTGTGTCCATGTGATCAATAAAGTATCGTTATCATTATAAAAGTTTGAAATATCTGAAATGACCTGTGATAAAGGGGTGAGTGACAGATCTAGTGTTGTAGATACAATCTGTAAAGTATGTAAAATATCGACGTGTTTTTCATTTAAGCGTAACAAATTTGAATGTGACTAGACTTTTGAGTTAAGTTTGAGTTAACTTTTCAGTATACTTTAAAATATTTTTCATTTTGTTTAATTTGTCAGCTTAAAAATTTTGAGGTAACCTGCTATCGCAAGCATTTTGAGTGAATTGGATTGATTAGGTTTTAAAGTATAGGCCCACTTTTATTATTCAGCTTTTTTTAATTGTTTTTTTTTTTTTAATTATTATTCTAGATTTGTTTTGTGATTGTTGTGGTCAAAAATGCTTGATTTTCCTGTGGCTTTTTTTTTTTTTTTTCAAAATTAGTGATTTGTGTAAAGCTACATGAATTAGCGAAAATTGCACAAAATTGGGGAGGAAACCGGAGTACTGTAGTTCATTTTCTGTAAATCCTCAACCATAATATGAATCTGAATAAAACCACTAAATTTTCACTCGGTTTATATTAATGCGCTCGTTCTAACACGTTATTGTTTTATTCATGGAGATTTAACATTTATTTAACATTTATAGAAGGAGTGCCCAGTTTTTTTATTCTTAGCCACATGACCTCAGTCTTCCTTAATCACGTGAAAGGTTTTTATTTGTCTATTTTTGGAGTCCTCGTACCCTGATCTTGTTGTTGAGAATCCGATCATCAGCGTCCTCGTCGTATTCCTTCTGTGGATAGACTCGGATACCGTGGGTCTGAAGATCCTGTCTTATCTGTAAAGAGAGAAAGAAGCTCCTGGTCAGATTTACGGAGATGTTTACACACGACACACAAGCACGATCTCCTCAGGGTGAAATATGAACACTTCACTTGCGCTGGCTCAAGATGTGTTTTACAGCAGTGTGTGAGAGCGGAATAACACCAGGATATGACTTGATGTCAAGACACCAGGGACTGTGTCACACTGATGCTGATTTTAAACTAAAATAAAACACTGACAGACAAAATTGTGGCTATTTAAAGCAGGAACAGCAACTTGGGTATAAAAGTAAGCCACGTAACAGCCTGGAAGCTTCAAGTGGTCGCAAACAAATGTTGGCACAATGGGCCTTGTTTACAAATCTTTGAGCAAAGTTTGTGTGTTTGTGTGTAAATGTTTTCGTATACACTGCCCCCCCTCCAAACTGACAAGATTTTTTTCATATGTAATGAAAGAAATAACATACATTACCAACCATGTTCACAGTACAGCTAGTTTACATTTAACCACGCCCACAGTACTCCATAAAAGGCAAAGTGAGCGGAAAACAACAAAATAACAACTAAACGGTGAAAGAATGCATTGTAAAACTCAGAGTGCACTAAATCTTCCAGTAATGTAGATAGCACATCACCTACTACAGATTACTTTTACAGGGTACCATTACTTTAGGCCCAATTGAATGGCTAGTCTTATTTGTCTCATTTTATGAATTTGTTTTGGATTGCTTTCTTGTAACTCATTAATGTGAAACAACATATATGAGTTTCAAAAAATTTGCATTAGTGATTTAAACTTAATCCTTATATAAATCCGCAGGAATCAACAATTCCATGATTCGAAGATGATCACGTTACCTTCTTTGTAAACTCAGGAGCTCTCGCAGGTTACAAATGCTTTTCCCAAATAACGTTTAATGCATTTCTTGAGTAAATTCTCCTGCGACCATTTATGAATTAATTTGTTCGTATCCATTTGGGTAAATAAGGTAAATTTGGCACATCTCCTTTTGCTTGGGAAGAAATCAGCTGGCCAAATCTCGCAATGTAATGAGCAGATTTAGCTTAAGTTTTCTCTTGGGACCAATCGACATAATCGACTTTTTTTGCGGTGTCGATTAGTTGTTAACACACAACGACAAATGTAATATTTTATAGGGCCAAAAAAAGGATGATTAATTAGCAAACAAGAGACATGTGGCATCATTAAAACGTAATTTTAGCATATTATCATTTGTCTTAAGGTCACAAGTTTGAATCCTGGCAATGGTGAAATTATCTCACAGACAAAACTACAGCTAATTCTCTTATGAGAACCACAGATACACAAAAAAGCACTATGATCATCAGTGAGGTTTTTAAAGAGACATTATCATATGATATCATGACGATATATGTAATATATTCAACAATGCCATTACATAACATTGTGTAACCTGAATTATTAAGTTTTATCAGTGTGTGTATGTGTGTGTGTGTGTGTGTGTGTGTGTGTGTGTGTGTGTGTGTGTGTGTGGGAGGCTCTTGGAGAGAGATGTAGTACAGGAGTACAGGGAGGCTTCCTCCCACACTGCATCATGCTGCTGGATCCATGGAGCTGTGAACGATGGCGCAGATTGGACGAAAAAATTTAAAATACACAGGCACACAAATGTGTTCTGGCATTGTTATTATTTTTGGTACCAAAATGATCCCAAAGCTTTTCAGAACCCATGACAGGACACTAAAAGTCTTTGATATCATTTTCCACCGTGTGGAATTCTTGTGGGGGAAAAAAAAACACCTCGAACTCATAAATACATTAATAAATAAATAACTTTAAAATTGAATAATTTTTTTTTAAATAAATCCGTTAAGATGTATGCTATACAGTGTTATCTCTCTTGCTAACACTTCACGGTAATACTGCTCAGGTTAACTAATTTTAGCTAGCTATAAGCTAGTGATGAATGGTTTCACAAATGCTAAACAATTTTTAGGCTAATTTAGTGTTAACCTGTTAGCTGGAATGCATGGCAATACAAAGTAATTACCTTTTTACTTTTGAATAAATGCTAAAAAAAAGTACACAATTCGTTTGCCTAATGAGTTTTTTTTTAAAACAGTATTTAATGGATTTCCTTTCTTTTGCTAACTTTTATGCTAGTTTTTTTGTTTACTTATTCCAATAACCAGGGAAAAAGATTATTATAAAATGTAATTAATTTATGAAGAACATGAAAGGTTGTTATACGAATGAATCTTTGCTGACCCTTTGCTTGAACTCTAGCCTCTCGTCCATGGTTAGTGTGTCGGCTTTGGCGATCACAGGTACAATGCTTACGATCTTCCCCAGCCGCTCCATAAACTCCACGTCGATTGGGCGCAACCTGAGGGAAACTTCGGGTTAATGCGTGTTTAGGCAAATATAAGCTAGTTCATTACAAGCATTTTATTTTTTGCTATTGAGTGCTGGTTAATATTAGTTTACATTTACATTTACATTTATTCACTTAGCAGACGCTTTTATCCAAAGCGACTTACAAGTGAGAGATACAAGCAAAGTGATATCAAGCAGGGAACAATACAAGTAGTGCTACTATACAAGATTTATTAATTGAGTACTAGAAGAAGCAACGTGCGCAGAGTAGAGGTGTAAGTGCACGTCGGTCGCTAATCGATCGCAGATTACGTGTGGGAACGTAAGACTTCAGGAGAGAGTTGAGGTAGGAGGGTGCTGTTCCAGACAAGGTCTTGTAGGTGAGCGTCAAGGCCTTGAATTTGATGCGGGCAGCTACAGGAAGCCAGTGGAGGGAGATGAAGAGGGGTGTGACATGGGTTCTCTTCGGTTGGTTGAAGACCAGGCGTG
>JAFFST010000002.1:49155-69693 GCA_022414735.1 Noturus placidus | reverse complement strand
CAAGCTGTCATCAAGAGTCACCCCAAGGTTCCTGGCCGTCCTGGTTGGTTTGAGTGTGGTTGTGCCGAGCTTTACAGTGAGGTTGTGGTTGATTGCGGGACAGGCTGGGATGACGAGAAGCTCAGATTTTGCCAGGTTGAGCTTAAGGTGGTGTTCCCTCATCCAGGCTGAGATGTCAGACAGACAAGCAGAGATGCGTGCAGAGACGGATGGATCATCAGGCTCCCATCCATGATAGTTTAGCCACTGATTATCTGAGCATCATGTTATAAGTTAAGACATTCACATTTAACCCTCAACTCCTCAGCTGTATGTTTAAATTAAAATACGAAGTACCTCGTAAACGTACTGAAGATATATGGACTCTCGGAAGACTAGCAGCTCAATGTTGCTCTGAATATTTGTACAGGTATTTATGACTTCTGTTCTCTTAGCGCAACCTGATGCACTACTACAAAGCCGATTTACAGCTCTCTGGCTTCCCGTAAGGTCAAAGGGTCAGTCAGGGCACTAGAGCCTACTTCAAGTTTCCATCTGAAGTCAGAGCTATTACAGAGCGAGGAGTCGTAACCTCTCAATCAGCGGTTAAACGTTCCTGGTTGTAAATATAGCGCAGAAAGTGACACGTACCGGTGTCCTGTGGCTGGCAGGAAGTAGATGCAACAGTGGACGCGGGTGTCTGGGATCCTTCGCTTCCTGTTGACGTGCAGCTCCTCCTTCAGATATTTCTCGTACTGCTCATTGATGTACATGACGATGGGTTCCCAGCTGAGGAGAAGCAACACGTGTAAAATTAATATTACGAACGTGTCGTCATGCTGTATGCTAGAAAGTATTACGAAACAAAGACGTGCACAAGCTTCTCTCACCAGTTCTCGTTGTTGATCTGATCTCCAAATCCAGGTGTGTCGATAACCGTAAGTCTCATCTTCACACCCTTCTCTTCGATGACTGAAAAACAAAGCAGGAAGGGGTGGAAATTTTAAAAAAACTTGCAAATCTAGATTGGTAGTTCTAGTTCGCTGTGAGAGTACCATCCTCGTGTGAGACCCCTAACCCTCTAATTTACATCTCACTTCCTTTACAGCCTTAATTTTCTGAATGTATTCACTCAACAATATTACTTTCAATTCAGCTAACAAACATAGGTGGTCGTAGCCATTTTTGGCGAATGTAGCGGACATGCTATGATGAAAATAAGTTACTGTTATCACCGTGAAGCTGATTATTTTCTTATTACAGCATGTCCAGAAGAAGTTCTCACTTACGTTAAAGTAGTTATAAACAAACATCCCCAGTGGTTATATATTTGTTTTTACATCTGTTTGTGTGGAGCATCCATTATATAAAACAGAACGACTGTCAGCTGCTTTTATAGAAAGTTAATCAACACCTTCTGACCAGTCAGAATCGAGAATTCAACAATGCTGTAGTATAAAAATGTTTAACGTTATGGTGTGAGAATTTCTTACAACTTGTTTGTTAATTTAAATACATACAAATTTGGCTCGTTGTTTATATAGATAACAATTACTCGGAATATTCAGAACCAAACATCCACACAGACAAAGCTGCATTGTAGAATACATGTACTGTGTCATAACATACACCTTTACACAAAGAATGTGGTGGAAACCATGATGGTGTATTCATATCTCTCCTCTCTCGGTTACGACACATGCCCCATATAGGTAAATATTTACATTAGATGTCAGGATATCCTGGATTGGTTTTCTGAAGACTCAAGAGGAAAAAAAAACCCATAACAATCTTTTTTCCCTTAGTACACTGTTTACGATTTGCTGGACTGAGAATTCAGTGAAACGTGGAGAGATCTCTGAGAGACGTATATCCTGAACCTCATATAATCTGAAACGTGCAGTGAAGCACGAGCACACAAATACAAGCTAAGCAAGAACACACACACACGCATACATACAATGTGTCCAGGATGCCTGGAGTCACAATGTCAGTTGCAGTTTATGTATTTTGGCTGTGTAGTAACCGATGACCATATATATATATATATATATATATATATATATATATATATATATATATACTCAGTATATATATACACACAGTATATATATATATTCAGTTCTGATATTATGATATTTATTCATGAATATATGTATTTTTTTGCTCAACACATACATTTCATTAATTTTTTTAATAATGTTTTTTTTTATGCAGTCCTGCTTAATTTTGCTCCACAGGCAAAACTGTGGTTGTAAGTTCCTGTCAAATTAGTTTGAAGATATATGAATATAAATTTAAACACCTCTTAGAAATCCTGTCAGGTTAGCTCATGTCAGCTAGCTGACTAGCATCAGCAGTAAATATTATAACCATTTCGATATAATACAAAAAACAAATCATATTAACCATTACTCACAATGAATATTTGTGGATTCATATATTTATTACCTACAACCTTTGCAGTGAATCCTGTCACATTAGTTCTTGTCACTTAGCAATCTATGAATAGGACTTAACAATGCTCCTAAAAAATGTTAGAAAACAAGTTTGCTCGTTATCTAGCTAGCAAACATTATTAATGAAGGTTGGAAATATTTTCTTTTAAATCCTCTCAGAAATCCTGTCAGGTTAACATATGCTAGCCAGCCAGCTAACATTCGCAGTAAAGATTGTGAACTTATTCATCTTTAACCTTTACAGCAAATGCTAGCTAGTTGATGAAAAGTAATAGCTACTGCATTAAGATTATAAACCTTCTGAATATAAAATAGAAATCTTGTCACAGTCACTAATTTTTACTTAGGTTAGCAAGCAAACATTAGCAGTGGATATTATAAACAACAAAATATGACATAAAATTCCTCTCAGAAATCCAGTCAGGTTAGCTCATACTAGCTAGCCAGTTACTGGTTTTAGTGAAGATTCCAACTATTATGACTAAAAATCCTCTCAGAAATCCTGTCAGGTTAGCTTATCTTAATTAGCCAGCTATAATTTTTAGTGAATACTATGAATATTTATGCTTTAAAAAATCCAATCAGAAATCCTGTCAGGTTACTGTTTCATTTGTACTAGCTCCATTCTGTGAGATAGATAGCATAGCCTAGAGCTAATGTTCCCTGCTATCACCAGTAGTAATATATATTTTCCCCTTCATAAAATGACACCTCCCTTTTTTATTTAATATTTTAAAATTTTCCTGTTAAGACATGCCACATGCACTTAAAAACATTGCCAGCGAGTAAAATGTTTTTCTTGTTATTTATTCATATTTTTATTTTTTTTAACTGCTCTGTAATCTTTTCCAGCTGCCGGATGCTTCAAATGCTACCAGGCTAAATGTACCTCAAATCGGTTCTGTCTTGTCTTGCTATGCTGTGTTATTTTAAAACCCACACAGAATCTTGTTGAAACTACTCACCACTGTGTTACTCAGTCACTTGTCAGCGAAGCTAGTGTCATATAAAGATAGATCACACCTCAGGACCACTAATTATTGTAGGAACACACACAATACTTCCATTTAAAGGGTTAGGCTAGGGAGGCTATGCTATCTGCCTTTCACGCCACTTTTAAATTGAGCGTGACGGTGCCTTAAGAAGTGAAATTCATGAAGGTGCGTGCTTTTGTTTTCGGACAACCTTAAGCACAGGAGTGTATGATCATGTTTTCTTCTTGGAATTCTTAGCACTGTGGTAACCTCAAGGAAGCCTAAACTTTCACTGTACTTTGGAATGTATTTACACAGAATTTGAATACACAAAGCAATTGGTATTGGGACTAAAATGATTGCAAATTTGTGGAGGTGGTCAAAAAACCATAGGAAAAGGGAAGAGGAAAAAAAACAACAGCATGGCCATAGATAATAACTGAGTTTTGCCAAGATGGCCACCAAGTGGACAGGCTTTACTAGAAGCTAGCTAACACTAGTACAAGAGTTGAATAGCAAGCTGTATGTTCAATGTTATAGATTTAAACAAACTAAGATGTCTATGTTGATTGATCAAATATAAACTTTTCTAAAGTGATCATATATTTACTGTTGATGATGTCAGCAGCCATGTTCGCATGACATTATTTGCTGAACTCGAGAGTTGAGTAGATTTTCTGAGTAGGAATTCCAAATTGAGAGGGCGATTTTGTCTCCTTCATTTTTTTCCCTAGTCAGAGGTCAGAAATCTAGTCATTGAGTCAATGCATTTTATGAAACTACTGAATGTAAAAGAAGACACGGCCTCGTGCTCAAACAGACACGAGCTGTTATCTTAGATAAATGATGCCCTCTGTTGGACCGAGAGTCATCCTCTGACCCGCTAGATGAAAAATGGCCGCTCTGGCACTCTCTCTTTCTCCCCCAGTCTCTTTGACAAGTTTTTCTTAATGACAGCCACGGCCACATCTCTCTCTCTCTCTTGATCTCTGTAACTCTGGCTGAAAACTGCATGATTGATCTTTCTTAATCCGTCCCCCATTGCCAGCATCTTAATTTGTCTTCTCTCTCTCTTTCTTACTCACACAATGTCCCAGGTGTCTGGCTCAGCTCCAAGTCAAATACCACAAACCCTTACGCTCTGTTATGAGTCGGAACCAATGGTTTTTTAAACAGAATTTCTTGTGGTTTGGTTTCTCAAAAATATATATATTTTTAATCATATCGATGACTTGATATTCGAGCCACATTGACCTTAGATTGACCTTGTTCTGAAATAAATAATTTTCGCCACTGTGACATGACCTTACTGTGCACAGACACACACCATGCTATCAGGAGGGTCAAAGTGAGGCCACTGATGCTTTATCTTTATATGTGATGCTATATCTGATGCTATATCTTTATATAATGTGACGTTATCAGAAACAAAGATGTAAAACAGGAAAAAATGTCACACTTCCTCGCAATTTAAATATTTCTTCAGCTCACAGACTCGTCATCTATGCAACACCACATTGTTCCATCATTATTACAGACCATTATCAACTTGCATGGCAAAGGCTCTCATGTGTATGTGACTGTTTACTCACATGTTTATGTTCAATTCAAGAAAAAAGTCTGAGATCAAAACAGAGTTACTGAGTGTGTGTGTGTGAGAGAGAGAAAGAGAGAGAAAGAGAGAGAAAGAGAGAGAAAGAGAGAGAAAGGGGAGACTCACTGTGGCTGATTGATTGCAGGTAGACGGTCTTGGAGATCTTCTCCTCGTAATTGGGAGTGCAGGACTTACGGCTGACCTTGGATTTAAACAGTGTGTTTACCAGCGTCGATTTTCCCAGGCCGCTTTGACCTGACAAAAGTGGACACAAAGCAGATTTACAATCACTTACACTCCTTACTACATTGTTTAGAAAAGCTCTAAAGTGTGTAATTTTAAACCATTAAATGTTTAACTTAATATGTTTACATTCAATTTAATATGTAAGAAATAAAACACTCTGTGTCACGCTGTTAAAGAAAACAATCAGCAATGGGGAAGTGCAATGAAGCAGAGCTACTGTTACACATAATGGAACGTAATTTAAATGTTCCATTTTAATTTGTGACAATTTTGGACTTTGTGTTTGGGTGCAGCCCCTTATCAAAGATTTGGTTTGTCTAAACATATCTTCTTTCACTTTTTGGTAAATGGTCTGAACTTATATAGTGCTTTTTTAACCCTAGCTGTTCTACAAAGCGCTTTACACTGTGTCTCATTTACACACACACACACACACACACACACACACAGACCAATGGTAGCAGAGCTGGCATGCAAGGCACTAAGTTGCTCCATCAGGAGCAACTTGGGGTTCAGTGTGAAGTAGGGGTTTAACAATGATATCATTATATGTCATATGACATCACTATATTTTGGCTCCTGAAAATTTTTATTGGCGCCTAAATATTTTGGGTTTAGGACACTTCGGCATGTGGAGTCATGTGGGCTGGGAATCGAACCACCAACCCTACAATTAGTGGACAACCCGCTCTACCATCTGAGCCACAGCCACACAGGGCTCCAGGCAAAAAATTATCTGGGAGCCATTGACTCCTAAACCCAAAATATTTGCCAATACAAATTTTCATGAGCCAAAATATAGTGATGTCATATGACATATAATGATATCATTGTTAAACCGCTACTTCACACTGCTATCTCTTTCCCCTCTGTACTGTCTGCATTTGTTTACACAATGTATTCTTTACATACACAATATGTGCAATGTTCAGTATATCATATTGAATCATATTACCGTAAACACTTAAATGTCCAGACATTTGTTTCTTTTTTTTTTCTCCACTTTTTTATTCAACTGTGTACAATTAGTTGTTTCCTGCTTAATCAGGCTCAGTGTCATGTAGGCTGCATTGAATTTTATTTTCAATTCCCTCATCTCTTTTCTGCGACTTTATCATTAGCACATTGCACTGCTTTCACGATTGGGTTGGCAAGAGGGGCAGAACTAGCAATGACAGAATCCCTGGCGTTCTTATGTTTTTTATTGTCACCATGCTTCTTCACAGTTTCTTTTTTAAAATGACTCGATGAAAATTTTCTACCAGTTTCGCCGTCATTTTAAATCTATTTCGGCCTCAATCGGGGCACCTATATGTAATAACCACCTCTTTCCCCCCTCCTTTATATACTCCACATTCTCTCTTTGGGAACTGAATGGTCTGAAAAGCTTTGAGGATCTTTTCATCAACGATGTGTTTGCGAATTTTTCTGAATTATCCTTGTCATTCAGCCTGCCTCCGTCTCACCTTTTCCGTTTCTTTCAAATTAGGCACTGTGTCTCCTCCCTATTCACTAGGTTTCCCTCCTTACCTATAAAGTCTGCATGGGAAGAGGTAGTCAAGCTGAATCCTCGTAAAAAGGGGCATTATTTTACAGATAAATGCAACGATTTGGTCTCAAGACGATTCTTACAATGTTAAAAACATTAGTGCCTGGGAGGAGGAATTGGGTCTGGAGCTTGAGGACGATTACTGGGGCAGAGTGTTAGATAATTTAAAGTGGTCCATAGAGCTCACCTCTCTAGGAGTAAACTATCTAAAATATATCCCAATGTTCCTGACATGTGTGAGAAATGTAAATTTTCACCATGTAACCTGGAGACATATGTTTGCACTCTGTCCCAAACTGCAGAACTTTTGGAACTCCTTTTTTAGGACTATACTGACATTCTTAGAATTAATTTGGAGGTCTGTCCTCTAATTGCCATCTTTGGTGTCCCATCTCAGTGTCAGCCTCTGAACCTTAGACAAGCTAGTGTTGTGGCCTTTGCATCGTTGCTTGCTCGGCGCAGAATATTGTTGTCTTGGACCTCTCCACAACCCCCCTCTATATCAGTCTGGCTTAAAGATCTAATGTTCTTTTTGAAACTGGAAAAAAATCAAGTATAACATCAGAGGTAGCGGAGACTCATTTTTGGGAAAATGGCAACAGTTTATTACCTATTTCAAGGATGTACGCACCCTGGAGGTAGATTAAGGAGAGGTGGATGGTCAATACTATCCATTTTACCCCTCCTTCTCTTTTTTTTCCTTTTCTTTTTATCTTTGATTCTGTATGGATTTATGAAAAAAACGAAACATATGTAATTGAATTACATATACATGAATCATAAATAAATGAATCATATGTAAACATTCCTGGGTGGGGTGGAAGGGGCTGTTATTGGGGTAAAAAATATTGATTCAGTGTTGATATATTTTGTTGTACTCTGAAAAGTGTATGAGAATCAATAAAAAATATAAATTAAAAAAAAAAAAAAAAAAGACTCGAACCGGTAATGAACTCTGTTTTACCAGCAATCTTGTCCTGCTTTAGCACAGATGTGCAGTACATTTTCCCATTGTCATAACATAACCAGGCTCTTGTAGCCAAGCTGATTTAAACTGTCTTGTCGGGATGAGAGCCGCAGGGACTGGAGAAGAAGACTCAACTCGCTGCGCTTGGCTGTCATCAAATGTAAAATATTGCCCACCGATTGAAACGGGCTGGGATGACTCAAATGTCTCAAACTCAAAGGGTTTGGATGGGCAGGGAATGAGAAACCCTGATATTTTTTGTTTGCGCATTTCGTTTTCTTGTCAGCTGGCTAACGTCAGTTAACTATGCAGTTAGCTAGCCTACATATAACATAAATTCAAATTCCAACAAACTAAACCACATCAAACTAAATTAAACACCTTTAATAAAGTTTACACTTCCAACTTGTTAACCCGATAAAGTGTTCTGCTATACAGCCGACACTTCAACCACTGCAGGACATGAGTGCAGAGTTTATTTATTGAAAACCATACAGGAGTGCACGCAATAAGGCAGGTAGACACAGGCGCAAGAGGAGATGAGAGTTCAGTAGCCAAACCCAACAAGACGTATGGTAATTTCTATTTAATTTGTTTTTAAATTTTGTTTGTGGGTAACAGTGGCCACTGGCGACTGGCAGAAAAAAACATGGTCGCAAAATTAAAAAGTTAGTCACATTGGTGACCATTTTAGTCGCCATCTGGAGCCCTGCCACAGACTTTTTCCCATGTCACAATAAAAATTTACTACCATCTTATGTTATAACATTGCTACCCCCACCCCCGTAACAGGATTCTGTTGTTGTGTAACATGAGAAGTTCTCTACAATCGACTAACATCTCCGTTTTTGTTGTTTCACAAGTGACGCCTAAGGAATTACATAGTTTCACCCAGAAATACATCACACTGTGGGGGGCGGGGGGGGGGGGGGGGGGGGGGGCCTAATGTGCAAAATCGTTAAAATAGTGACGGATTTAACAAAATTTAAGAACAATCTATGACTGATTAAAGGACCAACAGGAAGTTCAGAATGAAAGGAGGTAGAACAAACTTCCACATTAAACACGGTGTGACCTGGCAAAGGTTAGCCAATTAGTTGGCTAGCTACTAACATGGATATTTCAAGGCTTTACGTATGTGCAATGTCCAGTCACAATACTGATAAAAGAAAAAAAAACAAGGTCCAGGTTCCAATCCTGACCTGGACTCATGTTGAGTTCCAAGCTGAACACATGAGATCCAAAGTTGCATGTCTTGAAATGCAAATCCAGTTTGAAAGTCATATCTTATGTGTCTTTTCTTTCTTTTACAGACTACAGAAAGTTAGTTGCTCAAATCAGATATACCCAAAGAGTTATGTGTAATAGCAGTGGTGGTGCAGATATTAATTTATTTCCTTAGGAGGTTATTTAACAATCCTATTTTCCCTGGTTTAAACCAGGCATATCTGTACATTAGCGTCACATCAACACTGTAATTATTAACACTTCAGATTTCCTAATCACTTCCATCCTGTCATCCATGTCAGTACACTGTCAAAGCCTCCACCTTTACACAAATAAATGTAGTGCTTAAACCCTGTCCAAGTTCATTTACAGGGTGCTCTTTGACTCACTGTGCTATTAGAATAAAGGAAAGCGTGGGCGTTTGTGGAGACGCCTGGCAATAACGCCATAACCCACTTTTTCCCCTCTCTCTTAGATAAAACAAAGGTCGCTTCACTGTAATGAAGACACAGCCATGCAGAGTGCCGAGGCAATCAGTGGCTCACATAAATCCCCATACTGCAAATTGTCAGTGATGTAACAGGTCAGGTCCAAGCGAATGGGTGTGAGAGGTTTATCTGGCGGCCGGCCAAACACACCGATGGCATAAAGCCACAGGGAGCTCCGGTGCTTAATGACTCACTCACGCCAGTGCTCACGGACGGAGGGAAGCTATTACTGTGGAGAGATTCTTATCAAGACCCTCTCATGCACTTCAAAGCGGCTCAGCAGATCTGAACAGCTCCTCAAAAACGCAATTGTGAAGTGGATTCAAGTAAAAATTGACAACTGGTTTCAACTTTTCTTTTTTTAAACATTGCAGAACTCAGTGTATTTAAACTTTAAGGTTAAGTTTTTAAGTTTATTTATTGGCATGATATCAGAGGAGATGACCTGGGTCACTGCTAAGGAGTGATAGAACATTCTGGAAATAGGACTGAACTATAAACACCTCCTTGGAGAGGTCTTGGCTTGTTTCAGCAACGATGAATTTAAAAAGAAATGACACAAAATGTACAACACAAAACAGTGAACATGGACTAGGTTAAGACTATAGAACAAAGTCTTGGTTAAAACCGAGTCTTATTAGTGAGCAATTATGACGAATAAAATCAGACAAAACAACTGCAGAGGATTTAGATGCCCCATACCTAAAGATGATGAACTGCATTCTTGTGCACTGAGTAATTATGAACATCCTGGTCATCATGATGCCGTGAGTCTGATAGAGTCCTAAAGTCTAGAAGGATCCATGCTAGACACACTGCAGTGATGGCGTCTGAGTCATGTGTTGAGAAAAGCCTGTCTCACGGCTCTTCTGTATGACAACAGCCTGCCATTTACACATGCCGTTTCCAAAGGTCATGAAAGGTCAGTTGTAAATTCACAGCATGTGTGTACTTGCTTGAGGTCAACTGACACCTGAAAGCACTTTAATGATCATCATCATCATTATCATCATCGTCATCTCCTGCTATGAAGAACAGATTACAAAAGTGCTTCCTCCAAACAATGCTTAAGATCGGTACCAAGAGGAACTAACAGTGTTCAAGAGTAGGATATCATTTAGTATTAGAAATTGGACTATACTTTTAGGACAGAAATACTTGGAGAAATGAATCCATGTTGAAGTGAAATGTTACTGTTGCAATAACAGCATGTCCAGAAGTATACCGGTTATACCTCTTATAACGCAGCAATGTCTTTATTTATAAAATAATGAAGCATATATTTTATCCATTTATAGTTACATTGACAGTTGTGTAACCAAGTCAACTCCTGCCCTCACTTAATGTCATAGCAGCTATAAACACTCGTCCCTTGCACAGACTCTATTTTTCTCTATATCCTGAAGTTAATAAGAGAAAAAAATGCAGTGCTCACACTGGAGTCTCCTTCCATAACTGCTAAATAAATGTATTCTTACCGAAAACGTTACCATATTGACGAATACACGTTCATGTGGAGCGTCCGCCTTACAAATTAACAAAAAAAGGTATTAAAACTAGCACACTGATATAAGTTTGTGATTTGTAGCTGTCATTATAGAAAATTAAACAACACTGCCAATCAGAATTGAGAATTTAACAGCACTGTGGTATACAATGTACTGCATTAAAAAGTTATTGTGAGTGTTTGACATTTCAGCCACCATTAGCGTCGTCGATGTGACCGTCATTTCTCCATATTATACACAACATGACACATTTCCTGCATTTCCACATTTCCATTTTCCTCAGGAGGTCATCGTGGCGGCAGTAATACTTTCCACATGGAACGAAGCACGACCTGTGGGATTGTGGGAAAACCGGAGGAGACTCAGCAGTTTGAGACCTGAGGCTACGTTAAAGGTCCTGCCCTCCACTTTGGAGTGTAATCTACTGAGACCCTGCGCCTCTTTGGTACTGAACTACTACTACTGTGTGTGTGTGTGTGTGGCGTGTGTGTGTGTGTGTGTGTGTGTGTGTGAACGGAGGTAGGTAAATGAGAAAGTACAAGAAAAAACATGAGATTTCCTCTCTTCTCTATGACACTTAGCCACATGCTGAGCTCATCCTGTGTGTGTGTATGTCTGTGTGTGTCTGTGTGTTGATTTCTCCTCACAGTGTATCTCTTCGAACCATTTAACACCTGACGCTCCATGCTCGTCCCCCCACCCCAAAACACCCCACCATCTGTTGCTCTACAGGGGGTCCAGAAACATCGAATATGTCCCCGAAAAAAAAAAAAATTCTGTCTGTGGGACTGATAGGATTCTGAAAAGGCATTACATTTGCTGGAACTCATCCAAGAGCATGAAAAGAAATGCTATTTAACAAAGCAAAGTAAATTAAGGATTAGCGTGAAAGCTAAATATGAGCTCTTGACCCCTTTTGATCATTTCTTTTACAAAAGAATCAATTCTTTTACAAACGAATACCCTCATATGCCCCTTTGTTACCCTCATTTATAACCTTTTAGCAATAGTCCTTACATTTGCAGGTAAGTACAAGTCATCAGAACGATGCTAGCATTTATAAAATGCTAGACTGAGAATTTTTAATAGGCTAACTGCGTTCATCATAAAGAAACCAAACCTAGCAGTGACTCATTCGGTAATCCGTTCGCTTACTTAATTTAAGTTCTGCCATAAAAACATAACAAAAAGAAAAAAAAATTCAAAGATGCTTCATTCAAGGAAGAATTGCTAATTTTGCTAACAAATAAAAAATCAAAAATCAAGGAAAGCTTTAACAGGCTAATAAGTACGTGATAGCAACTGCTAACTGTATTGCGCTTTATTTTATTTTAATAGAAAAGCTAAAAAAAAAAAAAAAAAAACCTAACATGGATAGCAGGTTCCTAAAAAAAACAAAATGGCCCAAGAAAAGAAAACCATTCAAAGATCTATCATACAATGAAGAAACACTAGCATGGCTAACAATGAAAGTATTTCTGAAAAATATATTAAAACACTAACTTAACAGCCTGAAGTAGCTCAGTGGTTAAGGCAGTGGACACTGGATCAGGAAGTTGTGAGTTCAATTCTCAGCAAGAGTTCTCAAAGGCAAAGAATGTATCATGGAAGGAATATAATTACAAGCGTACATGGCTAAGAATCAACCTGAGCATGTTTTAGCTAATTCATTAACTTATTAATAATTTAATTTGTATTCTGGCCACTTAAATCCCTGAAGAAAATAAGGTGCTGAGCACTTTGATGAAATGCTAGCCATGCTAATAAAGAATGTGGTAAATTAGCAAGGCAGTTGATTTTTGCGCTAACAGACTTTAAAAAAAAAGAAAGAATAAAATGGTAAATCATGCTCTAAAAGCATAACAATGAGGGTGATGTAGAGGTTAATACACTGCTGACTAATTTAACTTGCCTTATGCTAATGTTATGTGCTCCAAAAAGACCCAAGAGCAAGTAGCGGGTCATTAATTAGCCCATTACTTAATAGACCTTTTTTTAAATTCTGCTAAAAGGCCACTAAAAACATGACAAAGTGATGTAAAGAGACTTCAGACTACATCTGCTAACACTGCTAACAACAAATGTGCCTTAAAAGCAGTGAATGAGTTAATTAGCTAACTGTATTATGCTAATAAATCAAAGAATTAATCCAAGAAAAGATTGTTTCACACAAGAGGAAAAAATGCTAACAAAGCTAACAATGGAAGTGAGGTAGTAAACAGCAGTGAGCTGCTGAATAATTGAATTATGCTAAAATGCTGCTGACAACATCAACAAAGACATGATTCAGTCATGAAAGAAAGAGAGAAAAGGTGTGGGATCTCACAGGGCTTCATTTGCATTATGCTAACTAGCTAGTGACAAAAGAAAGCTCCCTCACAGAGGAATACAGCATTAGAACATTTTTTAAGCTTTAAGGTTTGTTCGAGAAAGAGAGAGACAGAGAGAGAGAGAGAGAGAGAGAGAGAGAGAGGAGAAGTAGTTTAGTGATAAGTGAGGTTGTAGTTCAGTGATAAATGAGGTCGAGAATAATTTCCAGAAACTAACCGAGTCTGTATGAGTCACTGTTTTATTGCTGTTTCTAAGCAATGAAAGGGAAAGTGAGTGAAAAGAGGGGGGACCAAAAAGGAGAACCAAAAAGGGAGATGGTGGAGACATTTCCTTTTGATATGTATCCAGAGCAGCAGGCGTGAAGCGTAGCACCATGCTAACAAGCAGCTGAAACTGTAGCTATCACACTTCAGTAGAGCACAGAAAATCGACAGATTGGAGGAAACGCTGTGTTGGAATTTTCCAAGGGGAATTCTGTATCGATGTACACAGTGTTCAAAATGCATTTCACAGATTTTTGGAATCTTTCATTCTGAAACAGGTTATATTTATTCATTTAGCAGGCGCTTTTATCCAAAGCTACTTACAAATGGGAGCACACTCTCACACACCAATGGTAGCAGAGCTTCTATGCAAGGTGCTAGCTTGCCATCGGGGGCAACTTGGGATCACCCAGGCTGGGATTCGAACCACCAACCCTACGATTAGTGGATTAGTGGACAACCCGCTCTACCGACTGAGCCACAGCCGCCCCTTAACCCGTAACACAGTGCAGTGGAAGCAGTAAAGGGCAGTCTGTCATTTTTTTAAAGCCATCTAATGACTGAAAAGGGACATGTAATGCCACAGACAGTTCGTTTCTGTCGAGAATAAATTGGCTTTGTACGTGCAAATAAATCAGATATACAACTAAATGTCCAAAACAAAGCCCTGGTTTTACTACATTGCTGTAAAATAGCAGTGTAGACAGGTCATAGGTGCTCTCTGCTGCTTGGAACATGAATCGCAGATGTAAAAAAAAAAGGAAAAAAAGGGAAAGTACGAAGGGAGTGAAGGAAAAGGAAAGGATATTGAGGTAGAAAGGGGTTCTGAAGAAAAAAGAAACAGACCAAACAACAAAAACCAACAAACAAAAAACAGGCAAAGATAAAGAAAATAAAGTATTGAAAATAAATAAATAAATAAATAAATAAACTGAGGTAGTGAAAAAGAAAGAATGCATGAAATAAAGAAAAAAAGCAAAGAAGGAAAAATACTGTGGTAGTGAAAAAAGAAAGAAAGAAATGGGGTTGTAGAAAAGAAAGGTTGTGAAAAATAAATTATGAAATACACATTGATTATATCTTTTCATGTGACAACACTGAAGAAATGACACTTTGCTA
Source organism: Noturus placidus (assembly GCA_022414735.1). Taxonomy (NCBI): domain Eukaryota; kingdom Metazoa; phylum Chordata; class Actinopteri; order Siluriformes; family Ictaluridae; genus Noturus; species Noturus placidus. Next base: position 54,989 of record JAFFST010000002.1, on the reverse strand, counting down.
CAATGTAAAGTAGTGAGTGTACAGCTTGTGTAACAGTGTAAATTTACTGTCCCCTCAAAATAACTCAACACACAGCCATTAATGTCTAAACCACTGGCAACAAAAGTGAGTACACCCCTAAGAATTATAGGCACCCTGGATATAGATAAAACTATAAACCAAATCCAAATCCCATGAAAGTTTACAGAAAAATGACTAAAAGCTGAAGTTTTGTCTTCATGTGCTCTTTAAGGGACGTGCCAGAATGTCTCTTTATTTTCACACCAGAGGAGCGCCAGAAAAGCTCAGGCAAAACCCTTGGCCAAGAAAAAAATGGGGTGGGGGAATGAGAGAGCAAGTGGGCTTGAATATGCTACACTGATCCAATCATGAATCCCAGTCCTGGACAGCACAATAATACTGCATGGCATTTAATTAGGTCACACACACACACACACACACACACACACACACACACACACACCATACTTCATACTGGGAAGATCCTGAGCTCTGATTGGCTGGGAGTAGCATGGTGATCTTGAACAGGGCAGTCATCCAGTAAACACACCAGATTATGGCTAAGAGCTAAAGACGGAGAGACAATGCCTGGGCCAAGAACCCAAGCTGAAAGGCAGAAACGTCTCAGAGAGCCTAACAGAAGTCCAGCTGTCTCCATTTCACTACTAACCTTTATTTGTTTCAAAGCAAGAGAGACAGAAATGAACCTCAGAAAGTTGGCGAATTCAACTTTACACACTGTCCAAGTTATAGAATATGATTGGCTATAGAATATGAACTGTAATGCAATTACACCATCTGTATGTGCATCTGTTAGTGCTCTGAATTTTCATAGAATAGATTTACCTGAAGTAAATATAAACATTTCAATTCAAACTACTTTGAAAGCTGAAAAAAAGAAAAACAGACATTTTTCTTGAAATAGGATAAATCAGCTCCTCTACGTTTCTACAGACTTTCTGAGTAAACCAGTGTGACTCATTTGTAGACATTTTGACATTTCCCCACACAATCATTTATCTAATTGCAATGAAATCTCTAATGAACAGCTTGCTGGAGAAGATATCATTCTTACCAGAAACCATCAACAAGAGCTTTACAGTTTGAATAAACTCCTTTATGTCTAATCACTGTTAATATTAGGGTTCGAGAAAGAGCTGAGCTCTAGACTTTTGCTTTATGCACGCCAAGTCAGTGTTTCCTGTGCACCTGCCACTGCAGTTCTCTTCCTTCCTGCCAACATCTGAGACTTGTGTTTACCTCAGAGTTACTCTGATCCACACGACGCTCTCACACACGTAAAAACACCACACCACAGCATGCCTTTGTGGTCCTGTGCTACTAATTTTGTTTCTGATTTTGTTTATCAATATGGTAAATCAGCAATTTAGCCATACAATTAGATGCAGAAAGCTCCCCAATGTTGCTCAAAAGTAAGCCTGTTGAGCCACGGGTGCCAAAACTTTTTCACACCAATCTGGAAACCGTCTTCATCATAGCAGGAAGCTATGACTCAACAAATCAGTTCCAAGTACGTGTAGAGGTTTTGCTGTGTTTTGTCCACGATTGCAATGTCACAGTGACTCCAATCCACAATGACTTGCAATCCACACCTTTGTGACTTTATGCAAATTGAAGTTATGATGTCATAATATAGAATTTGCATAAGTCAAACTCATAGCAATGTATTGTTAATCATGATCAAAACGCATGCCAGTCCAAATGGCATTCTATATATTACTCACCAACCACCATGATGTTGAACTCAAAGGCAGACTTCATGGTCTTGCGTTTCATCTGATCTAGCACGGCCTCGATGCCCACATAGCCGAAGAGGTCGCCACCTCTGATGACGCCCTGTGTGTTGGGCTCAACGAGGCAAGGGCTCTCCTTCCCAACCTCATGTTCCTCCTCCACCTGAAGCTCCACCTCCCTCTCTTCTTCCATCCGGACGGGCAGTTCCAGCTCCAAGTCCAGCTCCTGCACCGCCTCTGTGATCAGAGAAATGCGTTGAATATTAGCGTAACATTTAGCTAAAATAATCTTTACAAAGACTGCATGATATAAACATACAAAAAATATGTAACTTGTTTAGGAAAATTGTAACATTTTCTCTAAATTGTTAGTAAAATGCAGGATATGCAAAACGAAAACACTTCTATGTTCATGTTCCACTAGCCAGCTAGTTAGCTGCTGATAAATTGGCTCTCATTAATCACACATACAAACGACAGGGTAGTTTTGTTTCCAAATCTTAGTTTTTTAATTTTTTCAGTGCAATATTTAACTGTAACTAAATAAACTTATCAAAGTATAACATTAACATAACATTACCTACTTAGTTAGATATCTAGCTTTGTCCACACCGTTTTGGTTCTATACCAGTTTTATACAGGTGTATGCAGATGTATTGAGAAAAGTGAAATTAGCATGAAGCGATTTTACTTAATCACCAAGCTACGTATATATATTGCTATTTTCTAGCACTCGCACTGTTCACAAGTTTAAGTTGCAGAGGAGATGCTGCTGTCAAGAATTACATCAATGGTTCTCAAACTTTTTCAGCGTGAGCCCCACCCTTTGGGTGCATCCCTTTGTGGTCCTCTAGAGTCATCAAATTTACGCAGTTTCATTTCTTCTGTATGAACTCTCTCAGATAAGACTACATCCTCTGTCTAAAACTTATCCATTTTAAATAGTTTTATCAGCATGTGGCTAACATTACTTTACTCTAGTATATCAACAGATGTCTCTGTTTGATGTGTGCCTTAGTGTGCTGTGTATACATATCATTTCTCATCTTTATGTACATTATAGTTCAAAGGTTGACAATCCCGACTTACATACAGGTAAAATAAAATTAATTTTTCAAAAGTAATGTTCTAGAATTTCTGTGCAGCCCCCTGGCACCATCTGCCCCCAGTTTGAGAACCACTGCCATAATATGACACACCCACAGTTCCAATCAGACAATTTTTTTTTAGTTATAATGAAAATTTAGCTAGGGATTTTCGTGACTATCCTGAATGCTTATTTAATGACAAATCTTTAGTACCATGTCAATTTTTTTCTATTGACTACTAGATATTGCAACTGTCATCTCAGCAACTAATATAACAAAGGCGATGCTTTGTTTTGGACCAAGAAAGCAGAATCTGCGTGCTTAACTATCTCTGGATAAGTTACACTTTCCCCAGATCTCGGGGCGCTAGCATGAAAATCACCTGCTACGCGCAGTGAACTTTGCACAGCAAGCCAGAGAGAGAGGAATCGATCAAAAAAATGTTTTCTGCGGTTTGAGCTTGAGTTTGTTCAGCTCAATTGAGTGCACTTGACAGATCACTGACATATAAAACAGAGTTCACTCTAGAGAGCTCGTCCACTGAGTCACAGAATCTAATCAGGCGGCTAGGCTGGCTTAGGCCTTACTGGGAGGCAAAAAATGAGAGTGTTGATGCGCAAGAAAAATGTTCAGTGAGGTAAGAGGATTGACAGATCACCTGAGGTTAGCATGAGAAATCAGAAAATTTTAAAGGCATACATGGCTAGCAGCTAACAAATGAACACTTTAATTTTAAGATTTGAGGCTACTTTTTTTCCAGTTAGCCATCACAGAAGATGAGTTATCATTGCAGCATTAACATTCATATGCAACAGTAAAGTGTATCTCAAGACCGCCTAGTGTGCTAAGAGGATTAGCAGACAACCATCATCCTGCTAAGAACCTCTAAAGTCAGCATGCTAAAGCTTTCCAAAACAAATCCTTAGTTATATCACCTTATCCTCATGGCATCCTGGGAGGATGCTTATATAAGATACGATATAAGATTTTTTTTCACCCAACAAAGAGGAGACAATGTGGTCAGACGGTCTAAACCTTCAAGCTTTAATCTGAGCCACGAAACCAGCATGACCTCAGATCACAGCTGCTCTTTAACCTACATACAAGCTGTGTCTCTGTGTGTTAGTTCTTATGTGCATCAATACACTGCAGGACATGTAGGATGATCTGACAAGCTACCAGGAAATGCCTGCTGCTACTGGGCCTCCACCTGAACACACAGATAGAGTAGCCTTTTGTGGGCGGGGCTAAATGTGAATCAGCTGTGCTGTGAATACACTCTGTAATTTGCGTCTGATTGGCATTCATCAACATGCCCACAAACAAATCAGCAAAACTTCAGACTAGTCTTATTGCTATTAATTACATTGCTGTTATTAATGCATACAGTATGTACAAAAATGCATTTTGGTTGATGTGCTCTGAAAAACATAACAGCACTAAACATTCTTAAGGAAAGAGCTTGGCCCGCCATATTTTCTAGAATCCCCAGTGTTAAAATAAAGTGTCAGAATCCAAACATGATGATTATCTGCTGTATCATAATCGCCTACCTCCAGGCACAAACTCGTTGCCCAATAAATGGTCTAACATCTCTGTCTCTGCCTGAAAAATGCGTTGTGGTGGAAGAGTTTTGACGTGTTTGTGCCTGGGGCAGTGAGGAAGTGAGGACTTCCTTGATAAGACTTTGCTCATGCTGTTCACACAGGCCTGCTCACACATCCAGAGTTTCCTTTGTGTTTAGGATTGAGAGCGTTCTAGCCTACGCAATACCTGGAGAATCATATCGACGACAGTGCATAAGATGTTTCGTAATATCGCTCGGAAATAACGACTCATCCTGTTCATTCAAGCATGGTGCGAAACTGATAAACAGGAAACAACCTGCAACCTACAGTCTGCTGTAGAGATAGCACAGAAACTCTGTTCGGTTTCAAGGATTCCGAGAGAAGAGTGACGGTTAGAACAGATATTTGTCATGAACAAACCCTACCAATGTACCAGTACCCATGCTGAATACGGTTACACTATTTGCCACGCTGTCCCACGGTTCGACCCTGAGCTTGAGTTACTGTCGGTTTTCTGCTTCTGCACATGTTCTACCAGGATAGGATGCACAGCAACCCTGAGCATGATAGTGTTTACTGAACATGGGTACCAAGAGTACCAAACAAAGACACACCAGGTGTATCCGAAACAGATTGTAGCTGCTCCGATACCTTGCTTCCTACACTTTGTACATCCATTCATCCATACCTCTTATCCTATACAGGATCATAGAGGAGCCTGGAGGCTATCTAGGGATCTTGGGGCACAAGGCGGGGATACCCTGGATGGGGTGTGACAACCTATTGCAGGGCACAATCGCTCACACATTCACAAAATATGGACAATTTGGAAATGCCAAGCAGCCTACAATGCATGTGCTTATACCTGGGGAGGAACTCTGTGCACACAGGGCACAGACATAATTCAAGACCCCAACCACAGAGGTGTGAGGCAAACATGATAACCACTAAGCCACCATGCCCACCCCTACACTGTGTCATTAGTCACATATCTATAAAGGAAGAGGTACAAAAACAGTTTCCGATAGCCTTCAAAAGCAGCATATGTTCCCATACTACCAGGTTACCAACATATGCCGACGATATCCACCTAACCTAACACCCATTAGGCGAAATGGAATAAAGTATCTTTGGGGAAAGTAGAGGGAAAATCCTTTGATTACACCAGCTATTTCTCACTAGAAATGAAATCTTAAGTAAAATGATTGCAATTCTCCACAAAGTCCTTATTTGAGATAAGTCCTACCTGCTCAAATATACAGTGGTGTGAAAAAGTGCTTGCCCCCTTCCTCATTTCCTGTTCCTTTGCATGTTTGTCACACTTAAGTGTTTCGGAACATCAAACCAATTTAAACAATAGTAAAGGACTACACAAGTAAACACAAAATGCAATTTGTAAATGAAGGTGTTTATTATTAAAGGTG
>JAFFST010000002.1:24641-40933 GCA_022414735.1 Noturus placidus | reverse complement strand
GTGTGATGTGGGCCTCTCACACACACTCTCTCTCTCTCTTCCTGGTTGCATTTTTAACCAATTCAGTGCCAAATTAATTTACTTCCCGTCACGATATTATTAATATTACAAGATTCAGGGTTGCTAGATCTGCACGATAAAACCATCCTATACAGAAAGAGACAAGCTTACAGCCTCACGAAATGACATGTTTCGTGTCTCAGAGCATTATATTTCGACCATCATGACTTACAAGTGATACAGATTAACGTCCAGGAACATTATTTAACAGCAAAACTGCCAATCGCTCAGAATAAAACATCCTGCCTCTACTTCATGAGACAGATATGAAACCATGACCTGACATTCAGGTCCTCGATGAGGGAGAACCGGGAGGCATGGAAGGCTCCAGAAGATGCACTATGCTAAAAAAAACTGTAGATGGAAAAATGACATTGTTGTATGACACGACTAATTTGGGGCAATGATAACAATTCATTGCTTTAGTCTCAGGAACTGAGTCACATATGGGCTCTGGATGCTATTTCTGCTAAATCTGTACTTAAATGCCTTTATTTAATAACTAATACAGCTTTTGCTTTCCAACTGCCTTCCACTTTCTAGGCAGGATCAAGACGCAGATATATAGAAATTAATAACGCACTATTAATGGAAAAACTCTAACAGGAAATGAACCGAGCAAGAGGAAGTTCATCATCGGAATTCAGGAACTCTGAAAAACCATCTCAATCCCCGAAAACTGGTTTTCTGCTTATGCACTGGTGACATTTACACACTGAGATTCTCTCTGAAAGAAAACACTCAACACACAACACACAAAGGCCACATAATGAAGTTCTGCACTCAGTTCATTTGTCATCTGTTGGTGTACAAACGTCTCGTAATGCAAATGTTAACTCTGAGAACCAACTCAAAGGTCAGATTGTGAATGTGACACTGATTTCTGATTCACACTTTATCAAGAACAAAGCATGACGATGCCGTTAGAGGAAAATAATCAACAACAAAGTTACTGTTACCGCAGCAGTTAGTCAATGATTACAATGTTTAGTTATTAAAGAACGATATCATATGTTTATAGATACATTTAATGAAACGACGTCCCTGTAGTTACTTATGTTATAGCAGCTTGTCATGTTACCAGGAAACCGCAATATGTAAAAAAAAAAAAAAAAAAAAAAAAAAAAAAAAAAAAAAAAAAAAAAAAAAAACACGTTACAACTTTGTTACAAAACGCTGACACTGGAGACTCCTTCCTAAAATGTTAAATACATTTATAGTCAATCATAGTTATCAACATATGAATATGATTATAAAGAGCATCCTTTGAGCTGTCCCTGTGAACTACCTGTTACTATAGAAACGATGAACGAACGTGTTACTATAAACCTGTGAATTGCTTGTAGAAAATTAATCGAATTGAGAATTCAACAGACTCCATATGTTAGCATTATCAGCTCGAGTTGGTCTATGTTAGCTAGCTTACTATCTACTTCATGAGAACTTCCTTCACAACCAATATGGGAAGACATGCTAGTTTAGTTTTGCTAAATTTCATTTGTACGTAAACAAGTTTCAAAAGAGCGAACATTTCGCATGTAGACTTCTTACGGAACTTCACGTCCATCGTAAATGTAGCTAGTCTGAGATTAATAATGATTTAAACAGTTTTAAATTGAGTAGAAAACAACACAATGTATCCGATGTGGTGTGTTTTGAAAATTTCTTGTTGTGTTAGCTTCGAAGTATCTTCTTCGAGGCAGTGGTGGATGAGAACATTTGCTGAGCCGTGATTGGAGGGCCAAGAAAATATTGCAGGGCTTGGGGATAGGTCAATTATGAGATCTTTTGTTGAGATTTCCTTCAAATTTGGTAGCTTTGAAATGCTCTGTATAACCTCAGGGCCTTAGAAAACAGCGTGCACAAATTCTATAGCAAACATTATGTAATAGTAATTATTGATGCTATTATAACATTATTATAATGTGACGTTATTACAGCAATATAATTTGCCATATTGTTGTACTTGTGCATGCTGTATTAAAACCAGGTTTTAGAAACATGCTAATCATCTAAAAGCGAAGTATGGCCGCCTGTGATGAAGAATAAGTAAAAGACAGAAAAGAAAGAGAAGATACAATGAGCTGGCTTTTGACCCGAAATGACCACTAAATGTCTCCGTTGCCACTCAGCTTTAATGGAACCTGCATGTCAGCCTGATCGCTGTTGATGCCAGAGAATGCATGGATCCCAGAGAAGTCTCCTAAGGCAAGTGGTGGAGTTTCACTTTCCTCCTCATCAACCATCATCACCACACAGGAAGAGGTTCTGGACACGGAGGCTTCATTTCATGAATGCATCTTAACCTCGATTTATTCCTCACACAGCAGTTGGAGGAAAGCAGTCGAGAGTGTGAACCTGAGTGAGTGTGTGTGTGTGTGTGTGTGTGTCTGTGTGTGTGTGTGTGTGTGTGTGTGTGTGTGTGTGTGTGTGTGTGTGTGTGTGCGTGTGTGTATGGGTATGTGTGATATTAGTGGTGCGTGTGTGTATGGGTATGTGTAATATTACGAGGTATCATAAATTTTAGACCATGAGTCAACTTTTCTGAATTTTAAAGCGACCTTGCAAAGTTATCATTATTAAATAATTCTTATAATAATTTGTATTTCACAATGGTAATGATTATTAAAGGATAATTCATGTAATTCTCAAAGAATAATCAACAACTACGATTTTAGCAATATTAAATTAAATAGAATTCTATTAATATTATATTGTTGTTATTATAAATTTAAAATAAAACTTAGATTTTTTTAAAAAGAAAGGAGGAGTCAAAGTTAGATTAAAAAAATGGAACAAAAAATATTTGTTATGTAAAATAATGCTTGTGACCAAATAAAATAACTGGCTATTTTTCATAGCAGAGAAATATTTTTTTTTTAAGGGGAGGGGTCAAAGATGAGTATCTTAGGAAACTGGACTAAAAATAAAGCATTAAAAAATGGAAACAAGCATAAAAAAACAAGCAAAAATATATAACACTACTATATTATATTATAATACTTTACTATAATATATAAAATAACAAAAAATATTAAAGTCTTTATAGCCCTAAATTAAAAAAAGGGGGCGGAGTCAGAAATGATCATGAATAAATACTCCTACTATTATAGTAATAAATAATATTTGTGGATTAAAATAAAACAATCTTTTATTAAAAAGGAAGAGATCAAAGATGAGCACCTTAGGAAACTGGACTGAAGGTAAGTATAATTTTTTTTTACAAAAGTAAATAATAGGAAAATATTATACAGTAATAAATATCAAATATTTGTAAATATTTAATTCATACTATTTATATTATATTATAGACATTTTATGTTGTATTATTATTACTTTGCTATAATACATCAAATATTTTACAATTATTTAATAAATTATTTTATTTATAGCGCAGGATGATTTTTTAAAAAGGGGGCGTGGTCAGAAATCATGCTCAGGAAATAGGACTGAAAATAAAAAGTTAAAACAGAAACAAGCATCGAGTCCATTCAGCACACAGTCCAAGCAGATGTTCAGCTGAATCTCAAGAGGAGCTCCTGTCTAAAAATACGTTTACTTTTACTTATTTGCTGGAAAAACGAAAATGGAAACGTTTCTCAACTACTAAGTGGATGTTCTGAAGGAGGCGGAACAGAACCATCAGCAAAACAGCACACATTTACAACTTGTGTCAAGTTATAGAAGATGTGAACACTTTTATATCAAGTAAAAAAATTATAATAATACATTTTTTATTCAAACTGATCCCGATGGTTTTGCTGTTTCACAATATTTAGGCGATTTTCCAAATTTTAGACAAGAGCATAAAAATGTCTGCTGAAATTCAAACAACGTTGACTCTCCGGTAGAGAATGTAGTTCTATAATGTCCTCCTAATGGCTGTGTGTGTGTTTGTGTGTGTGGGGTGAAGACACATTGACTCACCCTGTCCAGCGTTAAGAAGAACTGCTTTTCCTCTTTTCCTGCCTTCTGCTTCGGATAGGTACAATGTCCAACAGGAAAAAAACTATCGCACACGCACAACACAACACGGTACACACACCCACTGAACACACCTCATACACGCACACACACGCCGGAGAGCACGTTGACACACACACAGACGCACAAGTGCGCTCTTTCCCATACTCTGTGTTTTGCCTTGTATTATGCTTTCTCTCCGTTTTTGCAGTAAATGAGTAAGTGTGAGCTGAGTAATGCCGTATGTCAGGAGAGGAAGTGAGGCAGAGAGAAGAACACACACACATACACACTCACACACACACACACACTCTCTCTCTCTCTTTTCTCTCACTTTCTTTTACAGCTGAACAGCACCAAGCTTTGTGTTTCCTTCACTCCCTCACTGGAATTCATCCAAACTGGCTCTAAGTTAGTGGTGGAACAATATAAAAAATGATTCAAGACACAATAGCCAACCAAAAATATCACAGTTCTTTGATATATCGTGGAATTTGTGTGTGGGTTTTTATGTCCTTTTAATCAATGTTTTACATTATTTGCTTGTAATATTTCATTATTTCTTCATTCTCTGACTAGTTAAAGGTTCTAAACCTTCATGCTGAAATTCTACTTGTCAATGATTTAGACAGAGAAACCCAACATAGGGAGCTATAAAGAGCCCTATGTTGGGTTTCCTTAAAGGAACAAACTAAAGAACCACTAATAGTTGTAGATTAAAAACAAAACAAAACCATATAAAGTCTCATACAACGTGTAATGGTTTTAATGGTTACAATAGAAATTGTATTGGTTTTGATGAATACTGTAATGGTCCCTGTAGGTCTTTACTAGTAATTTGCTGTCTTCTATTGGTGGCATGTTATATCTAATGGATGCCATTTTAATGGTATTTGTAGTGGAAACAATTCAAATTACTGTTATGTTTTCTATTGTTTTTTCTTCCAAAATACACTAGAGACAATTAAAAAGAGTTTTATTTTTCATTTTATATTTTCTTCAGGTTATTTGTGGAAATACGTAAGATCTCCTAACTTATAGATCCCTACATAGGGTTTAATTATTAGAGAGGGTGCCAAGACCCACCTTAGTACCCAGTAAGGGTCCAAGATTGACCTCATATTTCTAAGATAGTTTCCACCATAAGCATTTATGTAATGTTTTTATTGTTATGATTTTAAAGGTTCTTCACTTTGTTCCTCTTGGGAAATACTTAAGGGTTTTGTATAGAGCCTTACTTAGGTATTCCCTATTAGAGAATCATTAGCAGAGCATGCAAGGGTTCTAGATTTACCCCTTTTTTTTCTAAGAGACCTGACGCTATAAGCATTGTTTTTATCGTTTTGTCTTTTTTATTCTCTATCTTCCCATCTTGCTCTGCTTTTTTTTTCTTTCACTTGGCTAGCATGAAAAATAGTGAACCGTAAATTCTTCAGAGTCCATTCTAGGTGCGACGTTACTCCACATCATTTTAAAAACAAAATACATATATCAATTAATCCTTGCCAGTTGTTTGCTAACACTTTTGAGGAACATTGATTTTCTTTGTAACCATCTAGATATCTTGATAAACGCTTGATTAGTCGGTAGTCACTTTTCCAACATTCACAACACAGCTGATTTACATTTAGCCACACCTACAAAATTCCATAAAAAAGGCAAACTACAAAATGATGATTAAACAATGACTAGGTGCGGCGCGCATTAAATCTTCCAATAATGCAGCTCAGCCATTGCAGCTAATCAGCTACGAAAAGACCCACACAAACAAACTCTATCTTCTTTTATAGGGCACCGTTAATTTTGTCCTAACCTAATATCTAGTCTTGTTTGTCTTCAGGTATGGATTTCTTTTGGAATACTTTCTTATCCCAGTTTCACAACATGTCACAAGACGATTGAAATAAAAGCGATTTAAACTTCACAGTGTAATCCGTATATAAAATCGCAGTAACTCATCAACGATTGTACAACTTAAAGCTGATCACTCGAGATCAGCTTATACAGAAAATCAGAGGCGAAATATACACAAAGTCAGAGGCGAAACGTAAGATCCAGATGTCCATGAAAAACCGGAATAAGGTAAAAAACTGGATGACCATGAACACCGCATTTTTTGTGTAAGTGCTCCCGTAAATGAGACAATAAACTTTTAATTTTTGAAAAGAATTTAACCTATGCTATGTATTAAACAAACGTAGACCAGCCATTTATTTGTAAAATTCTGAATCCTGGCTTTAGGAAGGTTAACAAGAAAAAAAAAACTAACAATGAATTACAGAATTAACAATGAATTAAATTCGCTAGCAAACAGACTTTGTTGTTTGTTTGTTTTATTTTCGCAACTGTGCAAAAAAAGTTGAACTACAGGAATTCAAACCTCAAGCATATTTTTGTTACGAAAGGACTAAACGCCACAAATTTAGCTGAACAATTCAAAACCATTTGTTGTTTAGATATATTTAATTTCACAACAATACCATTCTTCCTTCAAACTCTAACATCAGCTGAAAGTGACATCCACCCAACACTAAAGAGATAAACAGACCAAAATCATTAATGTATGTGTCTTTGCTATTATGACGTATTATCAGATAAGCAGGATGCTGAATTTTCCGGAAAGCCAAAACACACTGTACAGAAGGAAATGGCCTATTTCGAGCTTTGCACAACCTCCATAACCCACTCCATAATCTCGTGTTTCAGCAACATGTAGTGAGACCGCAACCTACAACACAGGATCCATGGGATTCTCTCTGATGGAACTTTTCCAGGAATCATTAAAATTTCAAATATAATATTGTCTCATTGTGACCTCTTCCCACTGCAACATCCTGTTTCTGAGGAACCTTTTTTGTTCTACATTTCTATTTTTAATGCTGCTCCTGCACAAAATGTAGGCATCAAAGGTTCCTGTTTGCCTCTTTATTTTTATTCACAGAACACCATTTATATAAAAGGAGAAACATGGAATATTTCGGAACATGCTGTTACAGGAAAATAATTAACACAACATGGTGTGATAAAACAGAGTCATTGCTACCATCCCAAAGCCCATTATTTCCCTTTAACAGTATGTTATGAAATGTATTATTCCTATTATACCACAGCAATTTTCCAATGCTAACAATGTTTTATTTATTAAAGAATGTCATGTAGTACTTTTATCCATTTATAGTTACATTTAATGTTGGGGAACATCCACAAAACAGACAATTTCATTCAGGTTCAGGCATAAACACCACAGTTCTGAACACTTTCCTCTGAACAGCTTTAACCTCTGACTACTGCACTGACACTGGAGACTCCTTCCATAAATGCTAAATAAACATCTTCACCATATCAATGATTCCACATCATGTTTACTCCATTTTTCTGGAGCTTTCAGTGTACAAGTCCTCCTAAACGAGCTCTTACTACAGTGCAGACACATATAATGTTTTAGACAGCAATTTGCCAATGCTAACAATGTTTTATTTATTAAAGAATGTCATGTCGTACTTTTATCCGTTTATAGTTACATTTAATGTTGGGGAACATCCACAAAACAGACAATTTCATTGTGTCATTATAGCTATGTTAAATAAAAGATTTGTAATTTATATTGTAATAAATACTATATAAATTACAAATCTTTTATGGAACATAGCTATAATGACACATTCAGATTACCTAACTGTGAACTGTACAAGTTGTTTAATGTTGGTTACCAATACCTATGTTAGCAAGCTAAATAAAATCAAACAAAGTAAGTATGTAGCTAAATTAGCTAGCATTAGGTTTGTTAGTGAAAATGAATCGATATCTTGTTGTTTTGCTAGTTTCACCTTGGTTAGCAGTTGGCTAACTTGCAAAAAAAAAATATATATATATATATATATATATATATATATATATAAATACCCAGTGTGTGTTAGCTAGTTAATGTTTACTCAGTTTATTACATTATTCACACTTTTTTAAAAAATAATAATTTCACAGCACTCTTATTCTGCTCACCCTGTGTCTTCACAGCGACTGGATATTACCTCAGATCTACAAGACATAACATGCTACATGCAAATCTGGCAGTCAGTTATAAAGAAAATAACAGACTCTTTCATATTCCATTAAGGCCCTGTTTACACTAGTGCGTTTTCATTTTAAAACACATAATTTTTCTACGGTTTAGAGCTGCAAAAACGAATCGATAAAATTGATAATAATCGATTATGAAAATCGTTTTCAACGAATCTCATTATCGATTAGTTGGTTTGCGCGCGGTACATTTACCCATTACCTTAATTCTGTTCCGAAAACACGCTTTGGAGAGTAAATACTAAAGTTGTGTCCCAAATGACGTACTGTACACTTACACTATGCACTATCGTCTAGTGCAGTGACCACTAGTGGTCAGCGGTGTACTTGCAGAGGGCCCATAGTAAAGTTTTTAAAATGTTTAAATAATATTATATATTTTTTGTTAAATGTATCAAAACATATTCAAATGAGATGTTTTAAAATTCATCAATTTGGTTATTCGTAAATATCGTTTGCTGAGCTGACGATCATTCATTGAAGAATTTATTTTAAATTTGTTTACAAATGAAATGATAATGTGCAAAAACCTATGAGTGTTAGAGAAGTTCAAGTGTTGCATTGATGGATAAAATAAACAAAAGATAATTCAGGGAGTTAAATTAAATGTCACACCAACAATAAAATACAATCTTGAAATATTTAGATTCAATTTTAATGTTAATATTATTAATGTTACATATTAATAAAATAAAGTAACATATATAGAAATGACTGTTTAAAATCTCTCTATCTCTCTATCACCGATTAGTCGAGACCGACCGTCGGTCACTTTATGGCCCACGCAGGTCATCAACGCGAACCACAAAGCATGTCGGCAGAAGTAGTGGGGTAGTTTGCCATTGCTTTCCCCACCCCTCCCCATTTATCCGGGCTTTATCCCTCCAATGGCCTCCTGTAGCCGCCCACATCAAATTCAAGGCCATGATGCTCACCTACAAGCCCTTGTCCCTCCTACCGCAACTCTATCCTGAAGGCTTACGTTCCCTCACGCAATCTGCGATCAATCAACGACCGATGCAGTGCCTGCTCAGCGTGGCTCAAGGTCCTTTTCAAGAACATTCAAACTAACTGTTCCTCAGTGGTGGAAAGTACTTCCAACCTCAATCCGAACCCCAGAGTCTCTCACCATCTTCAAAAAACAGCTAAAGACCCACCTCTTCTGTGAACACCTAACCAACTCATAAATGTTTTTCAATTTAAATTTTTTTTTTATATTTACTCTGGTACTTACACCGCTACTCTGCGTACTTTGCTTCTTCTGGAACTCAATTAACGGCTCTATGGTAGCACTACTTGTATTGTTCATTTGTAAATCGCTTTGGATAAAAGCTTCTGCTAAATGACTAAATATAAATGTAAATGAAGAAAATGAAGGTGTGGCTTCTGGATCATTGCGTATCATTCCCTGAGTCGTGAAACCCCTACCATATGACCATTACGCTACCTTTATCGTATACACAACACAGCGATTGAACCACAAGCTTTGCTGGTTTGTCGTCATTCTTGGCAGCCATTGTGCAGTTAAATTCTGTATTTTATAATACTGCAGCTGCCTACATGCGCAAGAGGCTATGAATAGAGCAATCAATAAGTGGTGAAAGCCCTACATGGAATGGCAGTTTTGGGTTAGATCAAAAGAGAGCGGACAATGAAACCGAGAGGAAACGAGCGAGACAGCAAGGTTTCTTTACCCATAAGCCATTTGAGCAGGCCACATTTAGAGCAGCAAAAAACATCCTACGTTAAAAAGAAACGATATCCCTTATAGTTTAATTTCGTAACGAGTGTATGACTGCTTATGTGACCTATGCATCTGTTTTTACCATGATGTATCATTTATGTTTTCACTAATGTTACAAATAAACTGAATTATTTGAATTTGTATTGAGTTTGATTAAGTTCTGTCAACTCTCTCCAGCCTGGGCATCACTGGAACGGTTCTGCGCTGGGTGGAATCCTATCTCTCTGACAGATCCTTCAGGGTATCATGGATGGGAGGTATTTCTGAAATCCAGCAACTCCCCACTGGCGTTCCACAGGGGTCAGTTCTGGGTCCACTTCTCTTTTCTATCTACACTACATATCTAGGGCAGGTGATTGACTCTCATGGCTTCTCATATCATTGCTATGCTGATGACACCCAGCTCTATTTGTCCTTCCAGCCTGATGATCCATCTGTCTCTGCACGCATCTCTGCTTGTCTGTCCGACATCTCAGCCTGGATGAGGGAACACCACCTTAAGCTCAACCTGGCAAAATCTGAGCTTCTCGTCATCCAAGCCTGTCCCTCAATCAACCACAACCTCACTGTACAGCTCGGCACAACCACACTCAAACCAACCAGGACGGCCAGGAACCTTGGGGTGACTCTTGATGACAGCATGACCTTTACAGACCACATCTCAACAACTGCTCGGTCCTGTAGATTCATCCTGTTCATCATCAAGAAAATCCGACCCTACCTTTTTATAAAGAAAAAAAACATTCCAAGGACAATAGAATGACTAGAAAGTAATAAACCTGATGTTTAAAAAAAGACGACCTTGCTTTTCCTCGCCATCATGCTCATTGTTGTACCTGCCGGTGACTAGCAACCAACGTCCTGTTTATACTTATGCGCATGACCAGTGTGCATGATTGGTCATATGACATGCATTTTCGGTCGTGTAGTGTGGACAGAGATTGTTTCTGAAACACAGCGGAAACACCAATGTGGACGAGGACCGTTTTCATTTTAAAACCCCGTTTTAAAGGGCCTGAGTCCAGGTTGTGTTTCGGTGTCGGCTCCAGTCCGTGTTAAAAATAAAAACCAACTAGACATGGATTCGTTCATGTGGGAAATATTATTCATCGGAAAGCGGCAAACTGGCAGATAATCCACAAATTTTAAAGGCCCCATGTTCTGTTCTCTACTTCAGACTTCAGATTGAACCAGGCTTCTAGAAATGAAATAATACAATAATAAAATCTTTAACAGTCTCGGTTATTACCGCTATCAAGCACCCTGCATAAGTATTCATCCCCCCTTTTAACTTTTCAGCATTTTGTAGTGTTACTACTGAGAACTGAAATTAAATTAAGTGGGATAATATGTCATGAATTTACACAAAACAGTCCATAAAAAAATCTATATAGGTTGCAAAATTATTTACAAATAAAATGATAAATTTTGTGATTGCATAAGTATTCACTCCCATTTCATGTGTCGACATTAAATCCGTTATTAATAAAAAGGAAATAAAAGAAAAGCATGACTGCTCCGAGGACCAATTATTCAAAGGACCATGGGTAACGCAGAACACGATGCTACCACCATCATGCTTCGTAAATTCCATTGAAGTCAATTTCACTTTTTAGATTCTGACACTATAAAAAAACATGATAAAGTTTTGTGGTGGTGGGGGTGTGGGGTTGAACACTTACTCAAGGCACGGTAGGTAATATTTAAGTTGTTAATAGACCTGCAAAAATCCTTATAATGTACCCAGGCTATGTGAGAGTGTCTAAAGGATTATAATATTCATAAACACTAATATCAGAGCCAATCTTGTTTTAAGGACTCCCTTAAAGAAAACCTGGTGTGAGAATGTGTATTCTCAACGGGTGTCAACATGTAAACATGGCTGAGCAGGTCAGGACGCGCGTCTTAGTATGTTCCCGGCAATACTAAAAAAAACAAAAAAACACAGAGATGAGATTGAATCACACATGCCAAGAACAATTAGCAAAGAAGCCTAACAACACATTTCCCAATGCACCCATTATGTGCTTTATCTAGCAAATAGAATTTCCTGTATGATAAACATTCCACAAATGTAAATGAAAACGTTCTCCTAAAAAAATTCTCATGAATGTCTATGTTTTTTTTTTCCATTTCACACCGATATGATTTTTTTAGCCAGCAAAAATAAGCTACGGAAAACATGAACACAACCCTGGGTGACTCAGATGGCCGAAAGCCCAAGCCATCTGCTGCGCATTTCGAATCGTCCTGAGATGACGCTAAAGAGAATCTCTGTATTCTGTGAGTGCTCAGGCTCCAGGGTATTCCCCAATGTCCACGTCTTTTGACCCCAATTAACAACACAAGGTCTCACTTGTAGCTCTGTTCCATGCTAATGTGCAGAAAAAGGCGTTCCGGTTCAGCTGGGTTGCCAGATCAGCATATCCCTTTTCACCCACCCTTGTTCCCTGATGAGTGAGTGCTTGTGTAAGGCTCACTCGGGATCGGCCTCCTGGCAGGATCAAACAGGAGACTGGGCCCTGGCATTGGGCCAAAGAAAGTACAATTACTTTTCAACGGTTAGTTTTTAATCATCTATAGTTTACCCAAGTTGTTCTTACACCTAACACTTTTACTCACTACATTTCAAAAGAAAAAAAACTTTTTAATCAAATTTTCAATCACCACTGTATTATCTCTATATAATCATATCATTGTAACATCTATCTTCTAATTTTGTAGCTCATGAACTTTAAATAAAATGGAAAATAATATATTAATTGCGCAATTTCTTGCTTCACCAGGCATTTAACTGACACTTAATTATTGTGCTCTTTATCCTCAGGCTTGTTTAAAATGCTCTGCATCATTCGGCATGTCGTGTAAACTCCTATTAAATAGTACATAATTAAATGATAAACAAAGAGATTGCATACCGCTCATTTCAGAACACAGACACATAACTGCATGTGTCGCAAAGAATAAAAGAAAACATTGTTCTTTTCAGCGTGTTAATGAACTCTCTCGCTGCCCCCAAGTGGTGAATACAGTCACTGACACGATGGTCACATAAATGTTGTTTAGAGATAATTTTCAATGCTGTCAGCATGTTATGAGGCACACATTCTCCTCCTTTCCGGCACTGTAAGTTTAAAAACCTGAGTTTGGCACTCCTGGTTCCTTTCTGTTTGATCCTTTGTGTTGTGAAAGTGAGTGTGTTTTGTCCTCTTGTTGGAGGCACATCTGTCGTGTGACCTGTGTTTCCTGAGCTTTATGCACTTCACTGGAGAAAATACGATGGACAAGACACACTGCGCCTAAGCAAACAGCACAGGGGGTTAAAGGAATGTGTGTTAGTTAAAGAGAAATGTGTGTGTGAGTTAAAATAGTGTCTGAAATACATCATTTGGACTTACTGTAGGATTGTGGGATTTCACACAATGAAAAGTGTGTAATACTGTGAATAGTGTGCTATACAGTATAAGAATAGACTTAAAACAGTTAAGATTATATAATTTGTTCTATTTTCATTGGTGTTCATAAGGCTACAAGACATCTTCATAACAACTGACATAAACCTACATTAACATTCACATGCATCAGCTGGCATAAAAGCTCCTTTTGTGACAACATATCGATCTCACATTGACATAACCGTTCATTCAAGTTGTTGACATAAGGTTGTGTTATGACACTTTTCCAGGTAAACCTACATTACAATGTCATGACATACCAATTGACTCTTTTATGTAGGATCACAGGGTCAATTGTGGGATGTCAGGTAAATAATCAAAAACATGCTCAATCTAATTAAGGGTCAAGGAAAGAAAATATAAAACTCTGTTATTACATAGTTAAGTGATCAGAGAAAATGGGCATCCGAAACACTCTCTACTGTGGCCAATTCATAGCAAACCAATCTGTTCTGGCTCCAGGTCATCCGAGCTACCATTTCTCATGCCCAAGTGGTTCCAAGTCATCCTGAAACATTTCAACTGGATCCAAGTCATCCGCAAATAATCCTTTTTCAGGACCTGTTTGGGTCCAAATCATCCGAAAAATACTGACTAGTTTGAAGTTATTCCAACATATAACTACTAAATTCAACATATTCTTACTGGTTACAGGTCTTCCCTAACCATCCATATTGAGTCCAAATTGTTTAAAGTATCCCTGTTGCATTCAAGTGATTCCAAACAATCTACTGATACCTCGTTCTTCTAAATGATCCCTATCCCTACATCAACCTATCCCTACTGGGTTTAGGCAATCCCAAACTATCCCTATCAAGTCCGAGTCATCCCAAACTATCCCTATCAAGTCCAAGTAACATACCATCTCTATCAATTTCATGACATCCCAAACCATCTCTGTTGGGTCCAAGAAATCTCAACCTACCCCAGGTTATTATTTTATTTATTTCTTTTTGACCCACTTTATCCCAAACCCTCTCTATTGGTTGGCCAAGTCCTCCCAAACTATCCCACTTTCGACCAAGTAATCCTAAACTGTCGACTTTGGGTCCAAATCATCGCAGCCAATCTCTATACGGTCTGCAGCATCCTAAACTATCTCTGTTGGTTCTGAGATATTGCACCCTATCCCTAATGACTCCAGATCTTCCATAACGATCACTATTGATTCCAAGTTATTCTAACTTATCCCTATTGCATTCAGTTCATTCCAAACAATCTGGCAGAACCAAGCTACAACTTCTGTGTACAAATCCTAAACTTTCCCCATATGGGTCCAAGATATTCCAAACCATCCCTATTGGGTCAAAGCTATCCTAACCTATCCCTACAAACGTTAGGTCAACCCAAACATTCCCTGTTGGTGCCATGTTGTTCTAAAGATCAGGTTTGTGTAACATTCCAACATATTACTGGTACTATCCAATATTGGTAGGAAAATGTTTAGCCAGTCCAAATCTTAAAAAATGCCAGAATAACAGAGAATAGATTCCACAAGTTAACAATTTCTTGCCTATTAGAGTGTAACATTAGTTGGAAGTGTGAGATGCTTGCCAGAATGGGTTTGTTCATCTGGTTACTTTTCCAGCCTGGAGCAGCTGCTCAACTAGGTGGGACAGCCAAGCTGCCATTCACATCTTGGCCCAATCTGATGACAGTTTCCATTCCTCTGGAAGTAGTAGGGAACTTGATAACACAAGGCACCATTCCTTTCTGACAACTTTCCAAGGAAAGAAATGCACACCTTTATCTGCACATCTTCAACAAAAGTGAAGTAACTCTGAATTGTGTGGTTTAATTTGAAATCAACTTGTGGACCATTTGGTATTAGTTAAAAGTGCACCTATTATGCTTTTTCAGATATTACCTTTCATGCAAAGTGTTATAGAGATGTTTGTGAATGTAAAAAAATTAAAAATAATAAAATCAAAGCGCACGACAAACGGAGTTTTTGACTCCCATAAGAAAGAACTGATTGTGAACACCTGAAACGCAATTCAGTCAGTAATTCCAGACTTACCTCCTGTACAAACCTACATAGATTTGTAACAAAAATCTTGCATCTGGTCATCATTGGCTGCTCATGAACAATGTGTAATTTGACTTGCCCTCACACACGACAGTTGAGGTTGCGTCCTGAAAGATTTAGGTTCACGTCTAGAAGATGTTCTTTCCTTTGGTACAAAAGGAAAACCACTTTGTATGGATTCCCAAAAGATGAGGATGTAAAGCATCAGTGGATAGAATACATTTTTTAAATGATCCCACTGCAGTTCAACTTCGAAGTTAACACTGGATATGAGAAACAATTATTCATTAAAGATTCGGTCGTACCCAATTTATTTGGACCATCTTGTGCCTCTGGATCATAACCTGATTAATTATTTATATGTATATATATATATTCTACCGAATATTCCAAATACTTAGATTTGTGTTGTCTACGTGTCCAGCCAGTGCACAGCGGTTAGTCTGTTAGCCTCTGTTAACCAGCTAACTCACGTTTTTGTCAAACTACATAAAAACTTACCACTGAGAAACTTCCTGTTCATGTCGTGCTTGCGATGGTGGTTCAGGTTGATCTTCCTATGTATCATTATCAGACCGACATTATTACTGAGCTGAAATTCAGATATGATATTAGGTATTTCTGACACATACCGTGAGCGGTAGACCAATCACAACAGACTGGGATATCTAACCAATCAGAGCAGTAGGCTCTCTGAAAGAAGGAGTTTAAGTGAATGAATCTTTGAACAAGTCGTTTGTGAGTAAAAGAGGTGATGCTGCAATGTAAATTTTGAGAAAAGTGCATGTAAATCTATTGTATGAGACCTTTAAAACAAAATTAAAACGTTTAAAAAGCATAATAAGGGGCGGCTGTGGCTCAGTTGGTAGAGCGGGTTGTCCACTAATCCACTAACCGTGGGTTTGGCGGTTCGAATCCCGGCCCGGGTGACTCCACATGCCGAAGTGTCCTTGGGCAAGACCCT
>JAFFST010000002.1:0-15453 GCA_022414735.1 Noturus placidus | reverse complement strand
ATATATATATATATATATATTTCTTTTGTTTTTTTTATTGTTATTAATCAAAAATAATTTTCTGGTGATTTTATGGTTTACTTTCTTGCAAAGTTACTTTCCTATTTTAAAATTTTCTGCAATACAGATTTAAATTAAAATTGGTAAATTTAATTAAATTCGTAATCAAAAATTTTTTTTAAAAATGTAATTTATTTTATTTATCCGATTGAATTGTTATTAATTATAACTGGTCATTTTTTAGTAAAATCTTTATAATGTTAAACCATTTGCATAGATTTAAATTAAAATCCTTTTAACTGATCATGTTGATGATTTTATTTTTGTGTTGTTATTGTTGCCAAAATGTAAAAACCATTAAAATTTTGTTTCAGTAATTTCACTGCAATTGATAGAAACGGTTAATCAGACAAAGCAACAACCCTTGTATTACTCCCTGTGCATTGTGGGTATTCTGTACATTTAAAGACTAAACCATACGCAGTGTAAGCAGTGCATTGTGGGATTTTATGTGTAGTAATGCACTGCGTAGTCAAATGGTAATTCAAGGCACTACAAACTTCTCTATCTTGAACCTCATAATGATGTTGTCATGGCGATTGTTCCAGTAAAAAATGAACTAGAACCGTACATTTTGTTGGTTCCTTCTTGGGTTTTGGAGCTATAGAAGAACTCCCTTGTATAAAATAATATAAAATAGAATCGAGTAAAAATAAGCACTGTGCGTTTTCTTCTCTCAAATGTCAGGAAGTCGTGTTGAAAACAGTTTTCCAGTGTCATGCAGAGGCCAGTCATTTCATTTCACTGTGGAAAAACAAAGCATGACCTTCTGTGTTACAACATTTTCAGGAAACTCAGCCTTGGTCATTGACATGATCTCATAACGTTTACAGGCAGAAGATGGTCTTTTTTTAACAGACAAAGGTTGAACATACAACAAAAACACACATTTCCTGCTTTACAGCTGGGCCTTGTAGCATCGCTCCTGTCAAACAACACATCACACCTCTCTTATTAGCCTTGAGTCACTTTGAACCTTCGGTATGAAAAGGCACTTCAGCGTTTATTGTTTCCTGTTTATTAAGATATGGTGCCTTTGAGGCTGATAGGGACTCGGGAAGAATGTCAAGTAGCTTAAACGACGGAGCCTGAAAAATAAGTGCTTTAGCGTTCGAGAATAAACAGCGCGTCTGCAGTGTTCAACCCTCACCCGGCAGCCACCATTTCTGTTTAGACTTTTATGCT
The DNA here is from genome assembly GCA_022414735.1 of Noturus placidus. Taxonomy (NCBI): domain Eukaryota; kingdom Metazoa; phylum Chordata; class Actinopteri; order Siluriformes; family Ictaluridae; genus Noturus; species Noturus placidus. Next base: position 14,208 of record JAFFST010000002.1, on the reverse strand, counting down.
AGCAGAAATCTAAACTGCAGCAGAATTCATTTATCAATGTCGCGATAATTAAGATAACCTTCTTTCACAAAGGGCACGGAAAAACGCAGAGCAAGTCGAACGCTCGAGACAGAGACCAAGACAAAAGACCAGACTTCAACAAGAAAGGAAGCTAAATGATTGTGAATAAAGTTCACCACATTGCTAAGAATGTTGTGTTTTCGCCACACTGTAATACCAAAACAATGAGTGCAAGAACCTCCATGTTGTTTTGGGTCACTTCCTTCAGGAAGCGCATATTTCATGATGAATTGTCAAACGCTCAACAGCGACTAGCAGACGGCACCTACAATCAGTTAGACATGCCTGAGGAATGGCAGGATGTATCGTGACGTGGTGGACCCACTGATCCAGTTAACGCAATGATGGAGGCCATGGCTGCTCTGATTACAGTGTATTGTGTGTGATTACATCAGTGATGGCCAACGTGAGGCCATGAGGCCTCCATGAGACCTCGCTATAATGATGTTTAGCACGATTGTTAACTTGCAGAGCTTTCTGCTCTGAAGGAGTGCTGAGGTTTCCATCAAACCTGAGGACATATGAGGATACATTTTTTAAAAATCCAATAGCATGATTAGCAAAAAAGTGGTGTTACAGGTTCATGGGAAGGTTCATACAAGTTAGAACTGCTCATCGCGTGAATGTTACAGAAAACATTAAAATCTTTAAAAAATATCATAGTATGTTTTTAACTGCCCAAGAAAGATGCAATTTTAAACGTGCCAGGATATCTACACATGATATTCATGTCTTTCTGCAATCCCAATTAGCTAGCTGGCTAGTTTGTATTCTAACTGTTGCAGGGTGGCAGAATCATCATCATGTTCTCAGAGATTTATTTAACAGTCAGACAAAATAAACCAAATATTGCCATAACTACTGAGATTTGTTTCATCACCAACATGAGCACAGTTATCTAGCTAACTAGAGAGTTTCGCAAACCAATTCTACAGGATCCCATGTCATTATCCTGTAATAATTTGTATATTAATTGCGATAGGTTCAAATTGTTGACAATTTTGTGTTTTTCATTTATGGGTGTGGCCAGTCTCCAGTGCTTTGTTTTTTTTTGTCCCGATGAAAACAGTAATAGCTATATATAGCTTTTAAAGATAAAGTTTAAACTTTTACAGATATGTTTTAAGCTTCAATGCACTAATAAATGCATTTTTACATTGTTTCATTCTAGCAAGCTACAGTAACTCCACTAGCTACAGCATCTACTAGCTACAGTACTCACTTTGGTAGAAAGCGGTTTAGACTTTAATGCCTGTGTGTTGAGTTATTTTGAGGGGACAGCAAAATTACACTGTCACACAAGCTGTACACTCACTACTTTACGTTGTAGCAAAATGTCATTATTTCAGTGTTGTCACATGAAAAGATATAATGAAATTATAAAAAAATTACAAAAATGTGAGGGGTGTACTCACTTTTGTGATATACTGTATGTACACTCACCAGAGGCTGTAATAATCTCCTTCCGAGTTTAATTGTTCATTAAAATGTCTCTATACACATTATTCCCTTCCATTTTCAAAATAATTCCCATTCAAATTCCCATTTTCAGAAAATATCTCAGTCCCCACAGGAACAAAACAACAACAGCAAAAAATCAGCACAAGTGTGTCATACGTAAACAAAGCAAAATTAAAACACTAACATGTTATCAAATTTGAAGCCACATAAAAAAAAAAACATAAAAAAACGATGTAGATTCCTAAAAAAAAGTGTAGCAGGCATCCATGGCCGTATCCACCATTGAGGTATTATTTTTAAAAAGTGTATATTAAAAGTCATAAAATAATTGCCTAATAAACCTCTTTGGTGCCATAAAGATCATACAACGCAAAGTTAATCGACCCTTTCAGGTGACTGCTTGCTTGAGTTGACCAATTAAATCGGCTGAGGGGTGGGCTTTGCACTCCACTGTGCTGGACTATGACAACAAACTGGGTAAGGTAAAGAAATGGACAGGCAGTAAATACGGGCAGAGAGAGAGCAGAAAGAGTCAAAGAGGACGGAGAGAGAAATGAACAGAACAATTATAATGTTGAAGGAAGAGAGACAACAAGAGATGAGAAATGGGGAGCAGGTTATGGAGATCAGAGAGATACGGAAAAAGAGAAAGAGCACAGGAGACACAAAAGGAAAGGACTCAGAGAGACCACACATTGCAGAGCAATACTGGAATAGACCAGGCTGAGATGAGAGGTGATAGAGCTGATGTCAGTCAAAGAGACACATTTCTACACAAATTTGATCCAGAGCCCGCTGACATCGTTTTAAAGCTATTATTATCCAACATCTTAAACTGCACTCATGACGATAAGGGAAATCAATATTTTTAACCTCCTGCCGTCCCCCCGAACCCCCCCAAAACGAACATACTTTTTGGATCACTGAATTTTGTAAAAACCTGCATACGGCAGGTTGTACAGGTGTCAATGGTAAAAATAAAGAAATAAAAAAGAACAAAAAAAAGGTAAGTTTTTTCTCCTGCCCACACAAAAATGGTGGATGTTTCCATGGAACTTAATTTTCAGTGATATAAATTGTTGTTTTCAAAAACATCCACATACACATGGAGTCATCTTTTGAATCGAAAAACCTAATTAGCCTTTTTTTATGAATGATGACATGTCAAATGATCGGCAAGGTTTGAGTCCTGGCTTATAAATGACTCGACGTTAAAGCCAGAATATTTATGCCGTACCGCAGTAAATTATTCGACTGCACCTGTCACGCGGTTGATATTCCTTGACTGAGTATAAATTTGTGATTGAAGTAGCTCCTGAACAGGAGGGTGATAAATCTTAAGCGGGAACACGCTTTGGCCTGCACTAGATCACAAACTCCAGACCGCGGGCACACACTCACTCACAGAGCCGCAGTCCTACAACGTTTTATCAGAGGAAAAATGGGGAAGGATCAGGAAAACTCCATGGGGTGAAAAGCCGTAGAAGAAGCACTCATAAATGTTGGCATTCTTTAAATCACAAGCTGGGTCCAAGCACCTGAACGATGAGCTCATCACGGTCACATGTTTGGAATTGGCCTATTACTTTTTAATTCAGGCCAATCTGATTGGCTGCTACCTTTCACGACCAGAGAGGTTAATTTTACATTCTGAAATACAATTAAAACTCATTTTCTGTTAAATACGCTACCTAAATGAGTCGATATTTATTCCGTCTCCTTCCCCGAGATCAATTTATCATATGATAAATAAAGCAGTTTTTACCACGGTGCTATTGAATTCTGGATTCCGATTGGTCAGAAAAGTGTAGATTAAGTCTCTGGCAGTATTGCAGCAGCAAATCGTTTCTATAACAATAGCTGATTCACAAAGACGTGTTTAAAAAACCAAACATGTATAAGCGTTGAAATGGTGACTTTAGTTCAACATTTGACAGTGAGGTTTATTTAACATTTATTGACGAATCAGAATCAAGAATTCAACTACTGTGGTACAGAGCTAGGTAACAGTACAGTTAGGATAATGTCAGATGTTTCTCTCAAAGAACTGCACACTTAAAAGCAACACAAATACAATGCGACTCTTATTGTATTACTCAGATATAGTGCTTTCTGCTATGTTCAGACCTCTCTCTATTTCCATGGAAGTGATCCGATCATCATGACACGCTCCAAACAAACCAGATTATCCACACCAAACACTCTACTTTCTCTTTTTTCCTGCTCCATTTGCAAAACTCCCAAAGCCGAGTCCTTCTGCGTGGCTTAGGTACAATGTCTGCTTAAATAATAGCATTCTTAAACCCACTTGGCATGCGTTTACTTAGGAACTGCTCCAATTTCAACAAACCTCTCTAAAGAGCGCAAAAGAAAGTCAGCTGGAGCAGGACGTCTTAAGTTAGAACATCCGGATCGTGACGTTTTTCTGTCTAAACCGGCTCGTTTCACATCCGCCGCACCATGTGTGCATACGTCCCCCTCAGCCAGGAAAGTTTTCCATCCAAAATTAATTAATCCAGTCAAATTGTCACATTTTTCATTACCCTTCAAAGTTTCCAAAAGCATGTAGGCTTGGAAGAATTCATGCCCCAGGGGACAGATTTCAGTTAAATACTTTGGGTTTTTGTCACTCTCACAGGATTATACTCGATATCATGATCAAAGAACGCCACGTTTGTCACACTACACAGCAGGTTTGTTTCCACAACAAAAGAACAGCATGTTGATGAGGCCAGGAAACACACAAAAGCTGACACGGGGCCAAAGAAAATGCATTAATGAAAATCTGTTAAACTGACAATATGACACAAAAACTTCTGGCTAGAATCCAGCAGGGTTCAAAAGTGCCAAAAAGGGAGAACTCCATGTAATATTTATTTCTTTTTTTTTTTAACCCTTTCATGCATACTGTCCACACTCATGGACAGTCAATTAAGCCTTTTTTATACATAGTATAGACAAATGTTATATATAGTATAAGGCGCATATCACCTCCAAATAACGAGAACCTCTGTAGCTCTATAGACTAATTATTGTTGTCAAACTTTAGTAAATTTCTACATAAAATAGAAAAATAACTAACAAAGAAAAATTCAAGTAACAAAAATATTTGTTCCAGACTCCATTGAACACCTTAGATTGAAAAAGGGGGTTTTGTTTGTTTGGATTTTTTATTTATTTTTTTACCTCTTTGCATGCAACACTCCTAAACTGTGTAAATATTTGTAGATGGGAATGGTACAACATTTTGGACATGGGAAGATTTATTTATTTTACATTATTTCAGGCATATTGTTTTTAAAACTCACTGACAATTCATTTACTTTTTAATATTTCATATTTAGACAGAATTCAAATTCTTATATCATGCCATTTTAAGTTGAGAAAAATATCAAGAATCTGCTTATATGTATATAAATAATTTATGGACAAAATGATTATATATATAAGAAGATTCACCGTTTCCTGGAGTGTTTTATTCCTCTAATAATACAGCGATTCTAATTTTTCTATTCACTAAAGAAAGACACGTATTGTCCGTAAGCGGTATAGAAGATGGATGGATGGATGGAGACATGCATTGGTTTCCGTTTACAGATCTATTTCATGTAGTGGAACGTACGCGAAACAAATTAGTTCCTTGGTTAGCTAGTTTTAGCAGCTATAAACACTCGTTCCCTCACCAGCCTTTCTTCAAGTTAATAAGACAAAAAATAAAACGGAACAAAACAAACAAAGAAAAAAAACCCTGCAGCTTGTCAAGTTACAGAGAAGTCCTGTCCTGGAAAACTTAATGTTACAGCTTTACCTTTATCACTGATACTAGAGACTTCTTCCGTAAACATTAAATAAACATGAGGAGTTTTGTAGTTTTGAGGTTTCTCCGTAAGCTGCATTTAGTTTTCTTTGTTTTCTTATTGTCTTTAAGAGAGAAAAAAGAAAGGCTGGTGAGAGAATGATAACAGGAACTACCGGATGTTCCACAACATTGTGTAACTATAGAAGGATTAAAAGTGCTATAATAATAATAATAATAATAATAATAATAATAATAATAATAATAATAATAATAAATCATTGTACTATAAAAGGAATAATAGCACAATGATTTAATATTACAATGCATTGTTATAGGGAAAAATCAACTTCCGTGTGGGAATAGTAACTCACACTTCATCCCACAGGCCATCATTTTCCTATAACAGCACAATACCTAGAGTTTTATTCCTTACCTAGTCATAGTATACAAAGTATTTTGTATTTTTATCTGTTGTCTACAAGTTTTCTTAAAGATTTGTTTTAAATAATGTGTATATTTATATTGGACTCTACTGTAGGTGTACAGCTCCTTTCTCATGGATTAATTCCCCTTTTTTAAACCCAATGGAAGTAGTTATCCTACAAACCGCCTTCCATGAATCCGGTAACATGAGGTCGCAGAACCGCAATGTTGTTGATATTTCACGGAAATGGGTCCCAACCCATGCTCCTTTCCTATAACACAATAATCCGCTTGTTGAACTTGTCACGAGATTCACTTCGGTTCAGCCTGAGCATGAGTGTGTGAAATCAGCCGATGGTGGAATAATGACACAAACAGAATTTATATTCAGTGAAAAACAGATGAAGAAGCAGTTTCTCATTCCACAGCAAACCCACAAAACTGTTTTTGGCCCGAGGAGCTCAATCGTCAGGCTCGTCTCTCAGCTAGTCACCATATTTCTGCAAGCTGAGAGGATTACTGGAGGTCAAATGTGACCCACGGGGACATTCTTTCCTCTTTTCTTTCTCTCTCTCGATCTCTTCTGTGTTAATCCTCACTCACGTATTCAGATTTAATGCAGCCAGCGTATTCTGAAAACTCAAATTGGATTTATATTAAATCATTCCCTTACAGAAAGGTCAGATCTACGACAAAGTGTATCATGGAGTTTTAAAAAAGTGCACTCTTAAAAAGAAAAAGAAAAGTTTATGTGGTAGTAACATCAAGGGTGCATGTTTTATACCTTTTATAGTCTATTAGCACACAATTATAAATGTATACCAGTGGTCTTTATGGTCCAAATATGTTATATGAAATTAGTCTAAAGGTATAAAGAGACATAAAAATTGTTACAAAGAAAAGTATCAAGTGGAACTTTTTATTTCTGAGCGAATTTTAATTCAGAGAATAACACTACCGAGGGATGTATATCATGATAATTCCTTATATCTCTAAGATACACAAGCAATAGTGTTATTAGCATTGTGAAAAACTGAAAATCTGTGAATTTGGTGATATTTTTCTTTAATGGCTAGAAAAAATTATTTAGAGCTTATAAATTACAAATTTGCTAAATTTTCAAGACAAAAATGGGTACATGAAGTGAGTTATTAACAGCTTTGTATATTAAATTCTATGTAGTAATATAGATGTTATTATTCAAAGCGAGTATTAAAAGTTTTGGTTTCAATGCATTTGATTGCTGCAAGCTTAGCTTGCTAATGTAAGTTAATTAGCATTACTGTTTGGGTTTTCCACACATAGCTGGCGTGCTAGCTATAAGTTATACATGTATCATAAATTTGTCCAAAATATATACAGGAAGTGAACTGTGAACATTTTTCTATTTGTGTCCTTTGTGAAAATGTATGCACCATTGCCCATTCAGCTGAAAATTGAGAAAAAAACAAACAAAACAAAAAAAAACAACATAAATATCATAATAAAGTCAAAAATAAGGTAGAAAAGTTAGTCTGTCAAATGACTGATTATGTACGTGACATAAGTCACATGTTTCTGCACTATATCTAGATATATCAAAAACATAAGCATGGGCATAAAGGATGCACATGCAATGTTTGAACAAATGAAAAAGCAACGTTTTTATACAATTCCAACAAAAGCAAACAACATCATAAAACATTATAGCAACAAAGTATACTGTAGATGAATAAATGAATTTAAAATTCTCAATTATGCTGGCATTATGCTGCTTTTTTCTTTCTGAGAAGAGGCGAGAAACAGCCGTGACCTTTGGGTGTTGTATCTTTTTATGTCATCTGCAGGATTTTCACACTAACAATTGAGGTTTATTCTCTCACAGACTTTAACAGCGAAATTAATTCATAAATTGTGAAATGCTTAAATCGAAACCTAGCTAATGTGCATTGCAACATATTCAACTCGTATACAGAAATTCACAACAATTCACACAAACATATAAAAAAATTATGTTAGGATTTAAGGTTTGTACTTTTTCCTATGAAACTGGCCAAAATCCAGCTATAATGCTGTATTTCAATAAAATTTGTATGGAATGGAGTACGAGATCAGCATGCGTATATTCAGTTACTCCAACAGATGAATAGCCATGACACACTCACACACTTAAACTTCGGAATCTGGATTCACCCATTCTTGCACCAAACATGCACCAAATTGGTGTTTACATTAAAACATGCACCAAATTGGTGTTTACATTATGGTGGCTACATGTTAATACACAAGAAGCGCTTTTGCTTGTTTTGGTTCACATTCTTAGCAGATAATATGATAAACAAGCCCAAAAAATGTCCTCCAGTGCCATCCAATTCCTAATCAATCTCTTACAGCCTCGGGTTATAGACTATCATCTGCTTCTGGAGAGAAGAATCAGACTTTTGGTTCACAGAAAGAAGTCCCAGAGTGAAAAAAATGAACCGCGTAGTAAATGAACCGCCATACACAGCTGATAAGATTGCATTCACCGGCAAATGTTGTCTTATCGGCTGAGGAAACACATTGCTCCAAAGTGAGCCGAGATATAATTGGAAATGGCACCAAGCCATGACTAACAGGACGGAGAACAAGGTACAGTCATGATCGCGACCTGCTTGTCAAATACTGCACTAGATGAACTGCTCTGCCTGATTTTTAAATCCATGGGCTTCCCAGTTACAAAGAGGAACAGGCTGTCTTTAATATGTTTGCAGTGCAGATAATTCAGTAGCAGAAGATCCTTCAGACTTTCTGTAAGCTAAACTGGAAAGGGATAATAGGGGGGTGGCCTAAAACATCTGCTAGGGAAGAATTTACTCCTTAAACCACTGTCATTAAACACAAAATAAATTGTGCTGCATAAGCGAGCAAACAGCCTGCAGACAAGTGGGGACATGATGCCAAGAAGAAGAAAGAAATAGCAGGATATTTACGGTCGTTTTCTAAAATTACTTTTCAGCTGTAAAGGGTGTATGTTTCAGTGCACTGGCTGCACGTGGACCTGACTCAACCCCCTGATATACACACATGCTAAATGCTGATCTAGGGGGTTATTTTACCCACAATGCTCTATACAAAATGATGTACATTTTTGTTCCTTATTTTTGTTTTTTCAGGGCAAAAAGTAAGGGCAAAAAGTCAGGGCAACCAATCCTAATGGGCTATGGCAACTTTGAGTGAGACAAGTTATTACTCTCATGTATTTGTTTGTTTCTTAAAAGTGTGTGATATTGTTACTATAAAAGTTACTGATCAATTTGATATTATTCCTTCTACCACAGCGCTGTTGAATTCTTGATTGTGATTGGTCAGGAGCGCTCACTCGAATTACATTATTGTAATAGTAACAGCTAATTCACAGGGCCTTGTATGGAGGATGTTCTACTATATAATCTAAGACTAATATTAAACTAAATGCATTACAAATGTGTGTCATTGTTGCTATGGTGAAGTTGTTTAACATAACATGTATGGAAGGAGTCTCTAGTGTCAGCACTTTGTAACAGTCTATAAATGGATAAAAAAAAAGTACTGTACTGTACTGTAAATGGATAAAAAGTACAATTTGGCATTCTTGAAGAATAAATAACTGGAATTGTTGGCAAACTGCATGGTAAAAGTGGAATAAAACACTTTGGAACATGATGTTATTGGAAAATAATCATCTTTGGGATGGCAAGAGAAACTCATGCATGGCATGCTTGGTAGTTCAATTCTTACTTGTTCAACTTATTAACATTATGTGTTATTCTTAACATCGTTTGTTCTCAAGATGTTAAACAAACCAGAAATTATAAAATTCCTGTAGGGAATTAACTCTCCATTATATGTTTCAGTGTAGTTTGAGGGTAGGTTTAATGGTATAGCTCTCTGTTTAAGAAAGGAAAGGGAGGAAAGCCCTTTGGCTAGTTCTTGTTTTCATCTGTTTTTTGTTGTTGTTTTTTTTTTTTAAAGTTTTTTATTAGGAAGCAAAAAAACTTTGAGTCAAAGGAAGTCGGAGCAAAACAACAATTTAGGCAGGGAACATGAATTAGCAAGGCATTTTTCATCTTTATGGTCAATCGTAACAAACTGTGAAGGTGTGTCAGAAACAGCGCTGTATCTCCATAAATGTAAGAAGATCCTCTTCAAAATACCTTTGAAATGTAGATAAGTGCAGAGTGGTCTTCTGTATCGAATGCCGAAAAAATAATTTATCTTATGTATTTAGGAGTTAGACGACTGAAGTTTGGAAAACCCCTAAGGCACTGCCAGTAACCGATTTTACACTACATGTTTTGTATGCTCACAATGAACAATAGCTGCCTTATAAATCTTAAATGGCTGGATCAGACACTCTCAAAAACCTACAAACTGTCTCTTATTGTCAGAGACCAAGAGTGGGGTAATTAGTAAAACTATCAGAGCATGTACTATGAAGAGACAGACTGCAAAGCCCAGTGTGATCAACATGCTGGCATTTGTGCCACTGGTTAAGGATTTCCACAAACCTCTGCATGACAGAGCAGATAACTGCACTTGTCTCAGAGTTTACATTGTGTCAGGAGCGAAGGGGGGAACGAATAACCTGTTTTTCCATGTTATCACAGGAAGTTGAGGAACATCACTGCATACTGATAAACAATGGGTGTGAGTGTTTTTTTTTTAAACAATATATAAATCAAGTCATGGAAAAACAAGATGTGGCATTTCCCATTGGTGCAGCAGAACATCTGCTTGCGTTGCATGCCCAGATATTTAAGCCAAAGAGGAAAACCAAAGATACCACAGAGCAAAACCTCAGGAAACACATGACCCATGGCATATGGTACACATCACTGACATCTGAGATTGTTTCAGACTGAGAGTTGGAACAAGAACATGTCCATCCATAACCCTACTACAATCCAGGGACAGCTTTTCCAAGTAGTGCCTATACCCCCACCCCTTACCTTCCTTTGATAAATCATCCGAGGCAATGGAAGGCATACCACGAGACCAAATATGTCAAAGTAACTATGTAAAAAAAAATTGCTGCCTCAGTGTTAGTGTAGTCCTATAAGCTGTTGCAAAATAAACAGCACATGGAGGGTCTGGAGCTACAAAACAGTGCCAGGCACTCATACAGATTCAGGAAAACACCCCGTGCCTCCCCGTCCAGGAAGGGAGGAGGGAGGGAGCAAACAAAATGAGAAAGGAAAACACACACCATGTGGGAAAGAAGCACATTTCCTCCTTAGTCCAAGCCAAATGATCTTGTATCCTTTTCCATCCTCCAAATTCACATTGTCTAATCCCATTTTCAACAAACCTGAAGCAAATCCACACCTCCCACACATGCTGTCCTAGTTCTAGATAACCCCACCAAGCTCTCACCACTGCCTGTATTAACTTTGCCTTTTTACAAGTTTCATGATGCAGCTCTTTGTTAGCACATCTTGTTTTCATCAGCAGCTTTTCAAAGACCCAGATGTCCTGACCCAAGGGATACTGCCAGGACTGTAATTTTGCGCACTCGGCCGCTATGTCTCTACTCCGCTTCCTTTGATGTTCCTCAGACCATGGCTGAGTTTCAAACAGACGACATATTTATGTCAGTCAGACCACAAAGCCGGTAAATTACAGTTTGTTGATGCTTCCGATGGACGTTTTTGAATCTTGCTGATGCCCTTGCTGAACAGGGATGTGGGCCGTGGCAAGGCTCAGGCTGCACACCTGATTGGCTGTTCCATAAACAGGCCTGACTCAACAGCCTACGGCGAGATTCTGCTTTGCTGTGGCTGACAGGGTTCCCTGTACAGGATAGGCAGTGATGACAGGCCTCCCTGCACTGTTATCACTGTTTGCACTCGGCTATTTGTTGATATGCCAGGAATTCCTCTCTTTCTTTTTGCCTCACACTACTTTTTTTCCTATTCCCCTGCTGGACGGTAAAGAAATGGATAGGAAAAGACAGCTGTGGTGAAAGCAGCACTTGAAGCCCTTCTTCCAGACCTATACAGCTTTGTTTATTTAACTAATGGTATCCCCTATGAAGGAAATATTTCACCATTTAAGTAAATGCTAAGTGCAGGCTCCAAGAATATCATTTGTATTGTGCAAAGGTTAAATAAACATGTCATTTAAAAAGCACTTCAACCAAACATTGGTGAAAATGAATGCATGTAAGCATTATGAAAAACAAGATTTAGTCAACCCCAACTAGTTTTTACTCAGTGTTAGATTCTGTTTGTCTCCTTTAGAGAATACATCAGCCGAATGTGGTCAGTAATAAATAAAAGCTAGTAACCACAAATTAGCATATCTGCTTTAGATAACACTAGCACAAACATTATAAACAAAGCATACCTTCTGATCTCTTGAGCTCTTTGCATTGTACTGGCGGAGACTCTCTCTTGATACCATTGCTCAGGGGGGTGACAGAGCTTGGGTGGGGCTTTGGTACTTTAACCTCCACTCTGGAGAAAGAGGCAATCCTCTGGAGAATGGAACCCACACTGTCTTTGGCCTGAGTCTCATTTTGTGCAGGACTGCTGCTGATGTTCTCCCGTGTGGGTGTAGGCGATGTTGCAGGAGCAATCTGGACCATCTGAGGCTGCGAAACCAGGTTAAAGCGAGGCGTCTGGGCAGGGGACAGCAGGACAGGGGACTCACTTATGTTTGGTACTGGGATGGCTCCTGGAGGGGTGACCAGCTCTCTTTTCTCCATGTTGGAGGGGTGAAGCATTGGTAAATCTGCACTGTCTAAGCTACTGACAGAAGCAGAGGTGCTTTCAGATATAGTAGGGCTGGATGGCACTGGATGAAACCTTGCTGAAGGTTTAGGTGGCACAGGGCCTTCTGTCTGGGGTCTGACCACAAGATTGTCGAGATCAAGAGGGAATTTGTTGAGCCGTGCAGGCTCTTTGGTTTTAGGTGGCTGGTGGTTGATGGGTGAATCTTTCCCAACGTTGCCATTGTTCTGGAGACGATATGCATTCCAGGTAACAGCAGAGCTAGGGTATCTTGTTCCCGGGGACACTACACGTCTCATTCCTCCACTCTCGGACATCTGGAGGTCCAACGAGGGCATGGAGCCATGGCTGATACCTAATGGCACTGTGGGGATAACCAGAGGACCCTCCAGCTCTGAGTGGAACATGTTTCCATGGGAGGAAAACTTCTTCAAGGCAGGGCTGCTCAAGCGCTGGGATTTGTACTCACCTACTCCCATGGGACTCTGTGGAGGGCTTGTGTAGGAGCTCATTTTGGAAGAGGCTTGGTACTCCAGGCTGGAAGAGGAACTGTGAAGGCTATCATTATCACTACCAGGACCGGAAGATGAATTGAAGCCATTCGGGTTGAATTTGTTCTGGAAGGAGGAGGCACGATTGATTCCAGTGTTAGAGGTGATAGTGGGCTTTCCCATGGTGCCTCGGTTAAAAGACAAACTAGACACCATCCTATTCTTTATGGATGGGCTCTGAGCAGGACTGGAGCTGAGATTGATCCTCGAGCGATAAGTGGGGGACATGAGACCGCCTGGACTCCGCACCTCATTAGCTTTGTTGAGGATGGAGCTTGGACTGATGGGAGATGTGACTGTGGAGGCTGGAGAGAATGTGGGGATTTCATCCACATCATCAATGTCAAAGGATCTCTTCAAGGCTGTTGTGAAACAAAAAAAAAAAACATGCACAGATTAATATCTGCAATATTTTCTTCATATCTTGTTGGAGGTTTATTGTGCAATAGTAGTTCAAACAGTGTTACAATGTTACAAATCAGTTTTATGTTGGCAGCAAATAAACTGTTTTCTGGCACGGCAAAGCAAGAATCATTATTTCCATTAACAATATTTTTTTACATTACATTTGCAAATGACAGGACTTTTTGTCCATGATAACAATATTCAGTCCACTCTGGTCTGTGTTTGTCGCATTCATTAATTTCTCATTCTGAAATGAAAAAAATATTAGAAATTATAAAAAGCTCTTGTACTGCTTCTTTGCATGTTTTTATATAATGTCAGATTCCGTTTGGGGCTAAAATTACTCCCTTACTGCATGATAAAGAGATGGAAGGGAAAACACAGCTGTGGTGAAAGCAGCACTTGAAGCCCTAAATCTTAATAAACGATCCTGAATGACCTGTATGTATATCATTAATTACTGGGTAATGGTAATATGGATCAGTACATGCTTAGCAAATCAAATATATATATATATATATATATATACCAGCAAGAGTGTGCCAGTAAGAGAGGATGCATTTGTAGGATATTTTAATCATTCCAAATTTATTTCTGCATTTGTCAATCCAATTTTTATCATATCTTAAATAATACTGTGCCTTGCGAAAGTATTCGGCCCCCTTGAACTGTTCGACCTTTTGCCACGTTTCAGGCCTCAAACATAAAGATATAAAACTGTAACTTTTTGTGAAGAATCAAAAACAGGTGGGACACAATCATGAAGTGAAATGAAATT